>JAQIVZ010001936.1:0-25754 GCA_034700945.1 Arrhopalites spinosus
CTGGGTCTCATTTCATTGGCCTGTCTCAGCTGAGACACGAAAAGTAACATAACCTTCCCCTCTCCCCCTCCTCTCTGTTTAGTTACTCTCTCTCTTAATCTTGATCCCTTTTGTGATGACTAAGACTCGAGACTAGTTTCTAGTTTCCCTTATTCCTTACATAGTGAGTAAACACGCACTTAAACGTCGCTCATAGTACTGTCTGTACCACAGACAGAGAGACTATAGTGTTGATTCTTGAAGAAGGATGAGTCTTGAAATAATAATAATGTCTCTCACTTGGTCTGGTGGTACTCCTCTTGTTGTTGTTTTTGTTCTCTCATCCCATATCTTTGGCCAATGTGGTAGAGCAAGTTGAGAGAGAGAGAGAGAAATCAATATCTTTTTTTTCAATTTACAACACACACAAACAAGAAGCTTAATAAAAGCTTATCTCCCGGTCATCTTTTCCTTCCCAGATTCCAAACAGTTTTCATCTTGTTTCTCACGACATTAGACATTAGGTAGTTGAATGTAGAGAGAGAGAGGGGTTCATATCCCTTACGCAAAAATTTACGTTCTTTCATGTTCCCATCCCATTGACGGAGATGAAATACTGTTTAAGGGTATAGTCTGGAGAATGTTAGAAATTTAGAATGAAAGAGACCCTAAGGCTAAAAAACTGAAATGAGAGAGACAGCCAACCAATCCGCTCCGTTATTCCTCATCATCCGATTCTTCTTGGGCGGGTTTTACCCCCATTAAGAAAAAAAATATATACCTGTCTCTGTCTACAACCAGACTCAGACACTCTTAAAGAATGTAGGAATGAATGAGCTCTTGGGTTTTTTTTCTCTTTCTTCTTCTCAAAGAGACAGAGAGAGAGAGAGAGAGAGAGACGACAATTGTTACACGATGACACACAACAAAAGAACAAGTTGCAATTCATGTTAAACCTCTCCTCACAAAATGTAGAGTCCCCCTCCCCCCCCCCTTCATGCGTACAGTCTAGTCATACTTTTTGCTTTCGCATGTCCAGCTGCGAGGACTCTCTTTTCACAAGAATTATTTTTGTGCTCGTAAATTATTTTGAGGGGGACCAAACAACAACATGGACCATGGACCGTTTTCTTTTCGGTCACATCATTTCTTGTAAAAAAAGAAAGAATTTCTTCTCTTTATTATTACAATGTGTAGACTACCGGTAAATAATTCTTCAAATTGTGTGTACAGATAGAAGGATGTGATGCAATGCTGCCAGTTTAAAAAAGTCAATTTTTCTGTTTTTTCAAGAAATCTTCCATCAAGGTATTACAAACTTGTCCATTAAGCCAAGGTATGTGGTATACTACAATAATTATTTTGTATTGTATAAAAGTGAAATGAAAAGGATAAATATTTTGTCAATTGACTAAAGTTTCAGTTTGTCAAAGACAAAAGGTTGAGGAGACGCGTGGAAGGAATTGAAATATAATTAAATTAAATATTCTGCATAATTTAATGCAATGTTACATAGACAGACAAAAATTCTTTGTGTATGTCCCATGTAAAATTTGAGACTTTGGCAATTTGGTAATCAATTTTGTACTTTTTTGAAACAAGTTTAGTCGCAGAAAACATTGACCGTGAGGTTCACATTTAAGGGAGAGAGAGAGATAAAGATGATACTTTGCAGTGTATAAAAATTATATTATATAATTCTACTTTTCTACTACGTTAATCATCCATATATATACAATAAGCCAGTTAAATGCGCAACTAGACTGTAAAAGAACTGGAGAGACAGAAGGGGATGACAATGTAATTCGCATTTGAAAATTTGCAATACAAAATCTGTCCAAACAGAAATGACAAAAGTCATTTCAGCTATGCAATATTATACATTATACTCTTTATAATCTTTGAGCCGCGACACAAGTGTTCCTCCGTCTCCAACTCGTTTTTGTACTCAGCCTCATTTAAATTGTTGATGGGGACTGGAAAAGATAGTCAAAACATTTTGAAAGAGACAAACAATATTGCGTAAGTGTTAAGGAGGTGAAAATTTAACGAGAGAGAGAGAGAAGAAAAGGGGTTAGAAACATGAACAATTTAATGAAGGTTCATTATTATTGTCCCCCTCTTTCCTCCTCCTTCTCTTTTACTACACAACGTGGCAGCCAGCATTGGGATCTCAACTGACCAAAAACCATCTCAGTGCTGTCTCTCGTCTAATGTCTTGTCTTGTGCCGGCATGGAATTGCAATCTCTCTCTCTCTCTTTAATCACATTTAGGTTAGGCTAACAACTAAACAACTATTTTTACTCCATGTAAGTGACTACATGATCACGTCAATGATACCTCTCTTGAAATATGATTCGTCTCTTGGAAAATCTAAATCATGACAAGGCGACACACACCACAAAAACAAATCTCTTGATAGATTTATTTTTTGTACGAGGAACTCTTTCCACTCCGCCTCCCTAAATCTATCGACTGTAATAATAATTTGATGATTCAAGACTAGTTCAACTGGAGTAAAGAATAATAACTTGTTTTTCATCATCATTCATGACATGAATGATCTAATAAAATGAATTATAAGAGAGAGAGAGTGTGTGTGTGTGAGTGTAAATAACAATGAGAATTCATCATGAATCATTATTTTGCACTACATTCTTTTATCTTGGGGATTACTTGTGACAGTGTATAAATTAAAGGTCGTATGAGGTCATACACTTGGAGTATCAGTAGTGACCGTATTTAACTTTTGTTGGCTGCGTAAATGTGCGTGAGTCACACACTCACATGATTCCTCTCTCTCTCTCTCTCTTGTGTTATTCCAGTATCTCCTGTTGTTTGTATCATTTATGACATGTGATTAAGAAATTTGGTTTATAATAACTAGGCTCATTTAAATTACTTGTCTAGATGAAGTAATCATGTTAATCAAACAGATTTTTTTTTGGCATGCTGCGTAGGTTGAAAATGCCTTCCAAGAATAATAAAGTTTTTCTTGACGCAGGAGAGAGGCTTTTGAAAAGATTTAACAAGAAATTAAAAAGAAACAATCAAATTTCAAGTTCGTCAAAGGTCATGTCATTAAAATTAGCTTATTGCTCCAAAAATAACACCTGCTCGCTCCACACTACAAGTATTTTATCTCAGACTGTTTTATTTTTTTCAAAATTTGTTTGTTTTGAAAAGAAGACTAAAAAAATTGTTGTGACGGACAGTCTGTTACGGACTTGAATGATGACCCACTCCCACTCCCCAATGAGAGTCTATGGTGTAGGAGGAGAAGAAGAAAAAAGTTGTTTAGAATTTTTCAAGAAACACGAGAAATGTTTTGCATCGTCAAGAGTGGAGAGTGGAGAATGGAGGAGAGTTAATAATTATTCAAGTCCAGTTTATCTTGTACAAACAGAGATTTAAAAAAAATGTACATCTTGTTTATTGAGTCAAGCTCTACGCTGACAACTTGATGACTGAGAACCGTCAATGAAAGTTTTGTGTACTCGTTCCTCATAAGCCTCATACTTACACTCATACTACAGATACACTAAATGTATTTCTAACCAGATAGAACAAGAGTGGAGTGTACAGTGATTTTCTTTTTATTTCCAGTTAATAAAATGTTTGTTTATGTTTTTAGTTTCTCTTTGACTCATCCACACGTTGCAGTCTCAGTGATAAAATATGAAGGCTAAATGGGGAGTCATCATGTGTATTGACACCTAATATACATATTTTTATATGCACAACATTATTCAATGTCAGCTACACATTTATATCCTAATACTTTTCATAAGGAAGAGTAAGTTGAGGCAATTTGTCAAATTGAGGTATTTCCCAATCCCTCTCTCTCTCCTTCTGACTTCCTACGACTCAAAAAGCAAAACCTTTTTTTTCTATTAAAAAAAAGACGATCCCACAAATCGCATCGAAATGTATCATGGAGGATAACCATTGACCCATAATGACTTTGATTCTGCTTGGAGAATTTTTACGAAACTTTTATAATTCACTTTCCCAAATACAAGAAAAACCTTATAAATTCTATAATTAACTTTTTTAAATCTTTGTTTATATTCTATTTATAAAGCTGTCAAATTTTCTAAATTACAACAGAGTCTCAGTCTTGCGTCAAGTCAAATGTGGCAATCTGTATGTAGACATGGACCTCAATTCAAAAATATTAGAAATTCAGCGTTCCATATTTCTAGAAGACGCATTTAAAATGATAATAGTTATAGAGATGTAATTTTTATTTTAAAAAAAATGAAATTAATCTTTAGTGGTGGTGGCAATGAGCTCATAAAATCATACAATTATTTTTAGACCCTTTCAATCTTATTGATCATTGTACTAATGTTTATGAACAAGTGCGTATTTTTTTTCAATTGAACTCTGCGTGAGGAAATGTACGTGTAGAGATGAATATACTGTAAGTTAATTGTAGTTCCTTGACTGAAATTAAAAAGAAATAATTCGTACCATGTACCGTGGAGGGGATACTCGTATTAATAAAAATCGAGTCAAATAAACTCGTAAAAAATGTCATTGGTCATCCCTGGGATGAATGAAAGTTGTTGATGTCTCACATAATAAAAAATTTGTATTGTCTACTCTAGTATTTAAAAAAAATGAAATTGTGCGTACAAATGGTAATTAAAATCAAAAGACGTGTCCCAACACCATGTCTACCTATAGTAAATACTGTAGACTGTAGACGGGAGTCTATTTCTCTCGATTGTTCACCTCCAGTGCAATGCCATCAATAAAACCTCAAACGATATAAAAATATCCCTTTTTTATTGTTAATTTCCTAGATGAGAAATTGAACTCGATGTGGACATGTAAACTATCTGTAATTTTAACAGTGTCTTTGAACCCTACCTTTCTCTCTCTCTCTCTCTCTCTCTCCATGAAAGAAAAAATTGTCTGAACTTTTGTAAAAGCGTCTTCTGTACTTTAAAAAAGGGCATGCAAAGGATTGAAAAAAAAGTGTAAGATTTAATTATGGAGAAAGTATATAATAATTGGCAAAAGCGAGTTGAGAAATAATAAAAGATGTTAGAGGTTATAAATATATAGATTTGACAACAACTAAAATACACTAGACAATAAATGAGAGAGATAGTCTGCAAACCAAAGCTTTCCCCTTACCTCTGAAATTGAACCAAATCCTCCATGAGGCATAAAAAGGCTGGTTCTAAAGTACAATTTTCCAGGCGTGATTTAAGACTGACACTTGAATTGATTGATTGATTTTGTGAGAGTAGTAGTAGAGAAGTGGTAGTAGTAGTAGTAGTCGTAGTATTTGTATTTGACTTGGAATTTGTTCCTCCTGCTCTCATTTCGGGGTCATCTTCATGACCGCCACTAGCTTCATCTCTTCCACTCCTCATTATACTAATATTTATAAATATAATTTTAAATTATACAATTACCATCTCCATCAGTCAACCAATATCAAATATCATCCATTATACTCGTGCAAAACTCATCATTAAATACGTCCTCAAATATCAAAACGCATCCACTTGTTATCCACAAAAAAACAAGAGATGGACGACAAAATCTGTAGTTGTCAGTGTCAAAAATAAACTTGAAAGTATTTGTAGCAATAATTTAATTTTAAAAAAATTTAAATTTAAATTGATAATTGACGTCATGAGTGTAGGCCCTACGCACAAGAAAATGACACCACCACCAAGTGAAAAAAATAATATGTAAATTAATAATAAATAATAATAAAAAGTAAGCTCTGCTAAAAAAATAAAAGATTTTGACTAGTACTATTATCATTATCATGCTTGTAAAAAAATATTTTCTTTATCTGATGATTAACAATTAAATGAAAAAAAGGTCATACCTTTTCCGGACTTGTGCCCGCCAAGCAGCTTCCTGAGAAGAGGAGACGGCAGAAGCCGGCAAGTCAGAGATATTCAAATTGAATTTGTTGATGTGATGACCATTTAAGGCTTGACCAAGAATGTAGCTTTGACTTTGTTGTTCCGAGTCGGGGTCAGTTTCAGAACTTGCAAGGAAACCATCCACTGAGCTGTCAACATTGTCTGTATTGTCAGGAGTAGACAGAGTGGTCAAGTCTGAGAATTGAGAATTGGGAATTGGGGAACTGACAACCGTCATGGGATAATGATGAAGAGATAATAAACTTATACTCAAACAAAGTGACATAAAACTTGGCACAAAAAATGTCCTCTCCACTTTCACCTCTGGAAACAACATCTTGACCTGTCCTCTCTTGATTATTTATTGTTCAAATTGTGAGGGAGGAAGGAAGGACCTTTAAGAAATCTTTTTGACAAGTGAACTATAATGTCAAAATTCTCAACAAGTCAAAAATCTTTTTTTGGAGAGGTAGACTGGACTCGAGGGATGATTGTTGGTTTGTAAAATGAAATGTGTAGGAAATTTTAATTTAAAGGTTAACTAATAGTACAGGAAAATGTGTGTTTACAAATCTTGTTCTAGACTGTCTGAAAAGACTCGTTACAAGTTACCTATATACCCCATAATGTGGGGTCTCGATTTTGAAAGGGAGATAGGGGGAGGATATATAGTAGTAAGTTATCCAATTCATTAAAGCATCGCTTAGTAGATTTACAACTATCAAGTATTTTTTTATTATTCATTTTGTATCTAAATTAATTTATGTTACATGAAACGTCAAAAATGGAAATAAAATAATTATTAAATATATAAACCAAAATTTTAACCTTAAAATTGCTACACACACACAAGTATCATCCTTCTCTCTCTCTCTCTCTCTCTTAGTATATTTATACCCGTCTACTACTATAGTATGTCATCCACAAAAACTTTCTTTGGTTCTTCCAAAGTAGCTTACTACCTACGTACACATTACAAACTAGTCTACATGTACCCAATACACTATTTTTATTATTGTCTTAAACGTGGCCCCATGACTAAAACTTTTATATGTTCGGTCACTCTATATCCCAATGATTTTACTTGTTAAACCAACTGACATTTCAACCTCCCCACACATGATCATTCCCTGTCCCAGACACGTGTCCTCCAATCTACATCTATATTGGGCTGGAAATTTATAAAATTTATGTAGTACACATACACTCTTTATATTTTTGAAGAATTATTATTATAATTAATATAGTATTAGTATTTAATTCTGAAATTTTTTTTTACTTGACGAGTTTAATATTTTTCTAATCATAAAATTTGTCTTTACGATTTATTTTATTATTTCTTGGATTTCCATCAATTAATACTAGATTGTCCACATTGCTTTACACAGACAATCGTAATTCATAATTATTCTTATTCTAGCCAATTCCTCTGCCCATTGCAATGGCCTTAGTATTTATTTCATTAAAAAAAATTTCCAGAGAGTGTGGCTAAGATCATTAAATGCCATGCGGATGCTGCAATTTTTTCGAGGGTTTTAATATCAGTTGATGGAATTAAGTATGAGTCAGATTTATATTGAGACCATTTCTAATATCTGACAACAAGGAAGTTGTTTTGGTATGAAGTTTACCCATTATTAATTATTGTTGTAAAAAAAAATTAGACGTGCTGCCGGTTGTTCAAAATGACACAGACACATTAAAGGACGTCCCTAATGTGTTACCTATCGTATGCACGTACTTATAAACAGTAATAAAATATTCTGTGTACTATTTAATACTCTCTCTCTCTTTCTCTCAAGTAATTTTGAACAACAGACAGACACCCTGAATTGTAAAATTGCTTAATTTTACAGATTTAATTCTTATTTTTAAAATTGAGAAGGGGAGTATGATTTGATTTGAAAATTTAATGATGATTCAAGATATTTTATGAGCTGTGGCTATAAATTTGACCATTAAACTATTCATGAGGTTTTTTATCTCGTGTACTTACGACGTACAATTAAAAATTCTAAATGAATTATATAACACACGTGTAATTGTGTCTAGGCCCATCACTGTCGAATCTCTCAAGACATTTTTTGACATTTTATAGGTTTATGTGATTGAAATTGTCCCTTTTCAATTTATTCCAGAGTCATGACTATAATAATTGGGTATGATTATTTATAGGACAAAAAATTTAAATTGCTCAATGAAATTTGTGTAATTTAACTTTTTTAAAATTCTGTTTAAAAAAATGTGGAGGAATCAATAAAAGTGTCACAGTCATGATTAAATTTTGATAACAACGAGTACAACAGTAAAATAATATGTCTATTAACGGTAATGCATGCGCGACATCCCACACAATAATAATTTGACAAATTTTTATAGTCATTTTTTTAACAACATAATAATAGGCATGCAAAACTTACACTGTACCTTTAATTCCTAAAAACTATTACCTCGTCTCGTCTGGGACTTTTGGTAAAATACTTGACCCACTACGATAATATTTTACAGTGACGGTTTTTCATTTTAAATACAATGCTAATTGTTACATGTCTATATATTTTAATTTGTAGTCATGAAATATGACATTAAAACAGTCGAGCGGTCCCACACTCTCGGTCAATTCAAAGTCGACAGACATTTGACTTTAAGTAATTTTAATTATTTTAGGTTGCAAACTTGACCGATATAATTTTAGAATAGTACGTCTCGACAACAGTCAAAATTATTATGTTTTTCTTTTTGTCAAGAATGACTTACTAGTAGAGTGTGCGAAAAATGTTGCAAAATATTTTTCTCCTGAGGGTACTTGACACTTGTAATATGAAGGAGTTGATTTGAATACGTCGTGCGTAAATACTAAATTATTTTTTGTTTACTTCTAGATTGTAAAGAATTCTAGCCGAGATTTGACAATAAATTACTATTAGAACAAGCGCTATATTCTTGGAAAGAATAAATTACAATGGATCGAGGTGAACTCTGATGATGAGAGAAAGATAGGAGATGACAATATTGTGACAATCGTCTAGAGTCTAGACGGTGAAAAATAATCTGAATACAGTTGATATTTTACTCAACCTCAGTCAAAGAGTTGAATTGTCGAAATATTAGTGTCATAGACGCTAGGGCTGCTCTATAATATGAAAAATGCACATGGAGTATGGAACCAAAAATGTCAAGGCAAGCAAACTATAATGATGAATATTTCATGATGTCTCCCGAGTCAACTTGCAATTATATAGTCACTTTACAATTTAAATGGAAATCACAATTCGATGGACTATAAATCTACAAGTTTAAACTGATAACGGAAACACGGAATTGGTAACCACAAGAAATTTATTATTGTCTCGTAAACAAGTCTGAATTATCATGATATTTGCGATACATTTTGTCTGCAAAACCAGTCATCATGCTAAAACCTTTTTGTTTTGGTCCTATAAATCAAAGACATTTGCAAGTCAGAAAATGGCATTCGAGTGGTTTTCTTTTTGCCAAATTGCGATTCTTCATAAGGACATCAAATGTTGTTATGGAACTCAAAGATGGAAAATGGAAAAGAACTGTCACTGATAGTACTGATAAATTTTATCAGTAATCTTTGTTTTTCTCGGTTCCCCAATTGTGGAGTCAACACAAGGCATCCTTGTTAGTATACGCGGTTTCTCCTTTGAATTAATTTTAAAAAAAATTAACTTTAACTCTAAATTTAACTACAAGTTTGTAAATAGCAAGTAAAGGGGAATTGGATAAAATGATTGTAAATATATTTAAGGTCTTAGTGTGTATGATTTCTTTTCCTTACTTAATTGAATGTTCAAATGGGAATAAATATTTTTATTTTCTCAATTGCCTGGCTGAGTGCAAAGTGGCAAATTGTACAGCAAATGGTGAGATAAATTACACATTCAATTTAATAAGCAGCTTTAATGTATGTAACAATGATTTCTCTTCTTTATACAGGATTTATTGGACAACCGTTATACTTGAAATACCTTCAATGGGACTGTGATAGTGAATGTAAATATATTTGCATGTGGGAAACAGTAGACAAATTAGCTGAAAATAACATTGCTACTCCGCAATTTTATGGCAAGGTACTGTCATTGTTCATTTAAAATGTTCCTTAAAAGATTAAAGGTTTTGTTAATCTCCGTTTTGATGATTACAGTGGCCATTCTTAAGAGTATTGGGAGTTCAAGAGCCAGCATCGGTATTGTTTTCTGTCTTCAACTTGATCTTTCATTTGATGGGTCTCAGAAAACTACGTTCCAAAGTATCACAGCAAGCTCCTCTCTTTTGGTTCTGGCACTGTTTCACTTTAATTTGTGTAAATGGTTGGTTGTGGTCAATGGTATTTCATACACGAGACACATATGTTACAGAACTCATGGATTATTTTTCAGCATTTTCCATGGTCAGTAAGTAAAAGTTTTTTTTGTCATAATTTGAGTATGGATGAATATGATGGTAATGATTTGATTTTATTTGACCTGTCCATTAGTAATTCATAGTTTAAGGTTTACACATTAAAACAATTTTCATGATATCAAATTTCATAGATATTTAAAATGTAATCTTCTTTTACTTTTCTGTACAGTGTTTACATTTTTCGCAGTATTTGTCAGGTACTATTATCATTCAACAGAATTACTATACATACGGTGAATATTATAATTTAACTTGGATTTATTCATGTGTCTTGTTTCCTTGTAGAATCTTTGAGAATCTCTTTTGTCTACCAGTGATAATTTTGGGTGCTCTACTTTTATCCTTTTGTACTTATCATGTACATTACTTGGCGTTTGTTCACTTTGATTACGGTTACAATATGACAGCCAATATTGCAGTTGGTGAGTTTTATTTAAATGTCAATTCCTAATATCAAGTTATTTTTTTTGCTTAATAAATAATCATTATTACTTTTTTACAGGTGTTCTAAATGCTTCATGTTGGCTTCTTTGGAGTGGAATAAGCAGAAAAAGTCATCCTCATGCATGGAAATGTTCTACTTTCATAGTTTTAGCTGTGGTTTCAATTTTACTTGAAGTAAGTATAAATCACTTGTATTTAAAAGCTTCAAACAATAATTATAACGTTCATCATTTACTTTACTACATATTTTTGCTGTTTAGGTTGCAGACTTTCCACCATGGTTTTGGCTTTTTGATGCTCATTCCCTTTGGCATTTATTTACTGCTCCCATCACGTATATTTGGTACAGGTGAGAGTGTTTCATTTGTTTTTGTAATAATTCAAGCTACAAAGTTGAATGTAATTTAAATACTTGTTTTTCTCACTTATTTTTCAGTTTTTTGGTTGATGACTGTAATTATCTTCATGTGAAATCGACTAATTTAAAGTCGAAGCTGCCATAGTATTTGGTGACGGAACTGAAACCTTTATGGACGGCTAGTCATTAATTTTAAGTCTTGAGTTTGTCATGTTTTTTTTATCAAAACAAGAAAATGTTATTTCGTTGCCATTCTGGACATTACAAAAAAAGTTTTATAAAGTGCCTTTGATAAAAGTTTAAACTTAAGTTATATTCAAGAATAGGATATTATATATGCAGACTGGAAACGCAAGAAATTATTGTTTGTTATTCTCAGTGAGGGATGAAATTTAATATGTACAATGTTGAACACGTACACGTTATGTAAGTAAGATTTCATAGAATTATAAATTAACTTTTATTATATTGTTATATTATGAACGTCCGCCTTTTCACGACATATCTTCTTCTCGTTAACTATATATATCATCGCATCGATTATGATTCATTCCTATACTGTCGTAGCTGTAACTGTAACTTTATGCCATACCTAATGAAACTTGATTCAAAGCTAACGATAGTTAGCATAAATATTGTGTACAAGTATTTAATGTTATAGAATTTTAAAATATGTAAGTACAATGATGACATTAGCATAAGTACAATATGTGTCAGTAACGCAGTTTTAGTATACATAAATTAAGTACATTAGAAAAAATCCGAAATTGTTATTTATCGTAAATGTTTAGACTAACGTGTTATACAAGTATGTATTTATAGTTCGAAAAGTTTATGTAATTACATGTGTAACTATTTAATGATTAGATTCGAATGACTTTGCTTAACTTGTCATTACATGCTCTACATGTTTGTAGCTCTAGCCAGAAAGTTTCTGGCAGAAACCAGAGAAAAAATAAAAAAGTGTTTTTAAATGTCTCAAATGGAAGAATTCATTGTATGCATTTGGACAGCATAGAAATAGTAGCGAGCACGAATGTTCAAAGCCAATAAATATTAGACAGATTCTTCACTCGCTCCTCTGTGGATTATGGAACATTTTATTCTTCTTTGAAGAGGTAAGTTAACTATTTAACTTGAATTATACCAAATCTTGTTGTGATTAGTTTGTATCTCTTGAATGAAGGAGAGATTGTACAATTACGTATAGGGAGAGCATGTTTTTATACAACTGGAGACAAATTTATAGTCATTGATATGGTGATGACTGGGGATTTAAAATAAATGTCAATTACTTTTATGCATCGTACTTATACTATGCACTGCTAAAGTACATTACAATTATTACGACGACTGTAGACTGTTCTGTGTAACTATAATCTATAACACTCTACAGTAATAACGGCAAGAGGGTCAAGTCAGGGATCAAATTATAAAGAGTGTAAGCTTAGATACCAAATTAATTGAGAAACTGTTTTGGTATTTAGTGTAATAAGTATTGATTAAAGAGAATCTATGACTTGTGCTTTTTATATAAATGTTACATTATAAATACTAACACATGCTGTTTACTTTTTTCCCTCTGTTTTACAGTTGGCCTTGTTCTGCTCTGCTGCCGGCTTCAAAGAGGTTCAATCTGTCCAATGTTTCACAGACCCTCAAACATCACCAGTTGTTCATCTTTTACACATCACTTCGTACTCACTACGTTGGGGCCATTGCGACAGAGAATCTCTTTTTAAAACGCTTATCTGTACTTTATAATATAAAAGTATACTTTATTTTTTTACGACAATGGATGCACTCAAAAAAGGCTGGTTTAGTGAGATAAGGTAACATTTTGACAATCAAATTCCTACAATATTTATAATTGTTTGTTTTTCCTAATAACAAATTTATTGTTCTCTTTTCTTTAGCGGCCTTTGGTCTGGTCAAAGTTTTTCCATGGAAGTAGAAAAAATTTTGCATCAAGAAAAATCGAAGTATCAAGACATTCTTGTTTTGCAAACGTATGTACTTTAACCATAATTATAAATATCTCTCTACAACTGGTATTTCATTCATGAAAGAACATTTTATAGTTGCAATTTCTTTGCTTTTTTCAAATAGAAAGTCTCATGGAAAAGTTTTGGTTTTGGATGGTGTTATACAATGTACTGAGACAGACGAATTTTCTTATCAGGAAATGATTTCATTTCTTCCTCTGGCTTCTCATCCTAATCCAAAAAAGGTGGTAAGTATCCAATAGCCTAATCACCGAAATGTTTAAAAAACTAAATACAAGGTTTAACAGTTAAAATTCTAAATCCTCCACAATTTTTATTTTATTTTCCAGCTCGTAGTTGGTGGCGGTGATGGCGGAGTAGCCAGGGAGGTAGCTAAATATCCGCTTGTTGAGTCGATTATTCAGTGTGAAATAGATGAGAGAGTTATAGGTAATCATGATCGTGCTTTCACGATTATCACTATAGTCAAATTTGTACTTGAATGATATTTTGTAATTGGCTAAGGAATCAATCTTTTTTGTGTATTTTATGTATTTGATTTGTCTGAAAACAAAAACAGATGTATCAAAGAAATATCTTCCATTCATGGCAAAGGGTTATGAGAGTCCTAAGCTTACCCTTCATGTCGGGGATGGATTTGAATTTATGGGACAACACCAAAATGAATTTGATGTCATAATAACAGACTCATCAGATCCGATAGGTTTGTTGCTCATTGAGAGATTCAAGAATCAGTCTATTTAAGTACTAGGCCGGGTCTACAATAACTAATCATGGCTTATTATTTTTTACAGGACCAGCAGAAAGCCTGTTTCAGGAGAATTACTACCGGTAAGAATTGCAATACAATTACTACATGATTGTCTATTCTTGATTAACTACTTGACCAATAAATTGTTGTTTTTCTATTTTAAAAAAAGCCTTGTTGCAGCTGCCTTACGACCGGGTGGCATTTTGTGCTCACAGGGAGAAAATATGTGGTATGTGATTTAACAAAAAAAAACATAAAAGAGGATTAAGTGAAATCTATTTTCGTTGGCTAACATTTTGTGCTTTCTACTTTTGATAGGTATCATGGGAGTCTTATTTGTGGCATGATGAAATTTTGTAAGGAGATTTTTCCAAGTGTGAATTACGCCTACACATGCATTCCTACATATCCCGGTGGTCAAATTGGATTTTTACTGTGCAGCAAAGATTCAGTGAGTAGAACCTTGTTTTATTCACCCCTTCTTTAAAATAGAAGTTTGTGAGTATGAAAAATGTACTAATACATGTAAATTTTGTTTACAGAGCACCAAGTTTGAGAAACCTCTTCGTACATTTACCGACCAAGAGTTGCAAGACATGAATATGAGGTATTATTCCTCAGCAATGCACTCAGCTGCCTTTGTGTTGCCCAGATTTGTCAAAACAGCCATGGGAGGTCCTCATGGAAATATAGAGTCATCCGTTCAAAACAACGGGAATATAATTTTAGAGAGTGAAACGACGGCTACGGTGACATCCAGGCAAGACGTGTATACACAGTCTTAACTGAGAACAGTCTTGTCAAAGAATATATATCAACTACAGGGTTCTTTCTACACACCAAACCTCAAAAAAACCAGTCAGTAAAATAAATTTTATTGCAAGTTGCAACCCAATAGGCAAATGAAAAAAATATATATTTGTGAATTCTTAATCACTAAAAGACTTCTTAGCAAGCCTGACACTCGACAGTTTATTTAAGGAATATAAGAGTATGCTTAAAGGACCAAAAAATATTTTATATTTTTTATTTCTTCATTCTACTTAGTTACTTTTTTGGGACAATTAACTTAAAAGTTACAAATCTTGCTGTCTTGCCATTTTCTATGTATCTCATGTCAAATTGCAACTCTTTTTTTTTGTATATTGCTCAGCCTAGTTATTATTGTTATGTATATTATGGAGTATAATTATTATGCTCTGTATATTTAAAAAATGTTATTTTCTTGTCAACCTTCTTTTGCACATTAATTTTATATTGGGGAAAAAAATTCAGCAAGGGTCATGTTTAGAGACCAATGAATCAAAATGGTATGAGATTTTACAAGTGTAAGGGGAAAAAATAGTTACCCTGCTTGTTTCAATACTATTTGTATTACTTTGACTAAAAAACTATAAAAATTTGCTACTACAAGTTGTAGTCTACAACACAAAGTTCTTCCATCCAGAGTAGCTGGATACTAATACTGTCAATCAATCAAAAAAAATCGAACAACATATTATAATTATTACCTATGTATCGAATTGATAAAAATTGCCTATATACAATGAAAAAAAAAGGAAACTATTTTGAAAATAAATCAAATTTGCAATTATTACAAAATAACGTTTACTATGCACAGAGGAGGCTGATGCAAGGGAATAAATAATGATTTTTTTTTTGTCAGGCATAATATTTTCAGTGAATAATTTATTTATGTTACTGTATATTTACGTCATAAATGAATGGTTTTGACAATTTTTTTTTTGGACTCGTCATCAAGATTTTAAATATAATAATCTGAAGATATTCTGTCGTACTCATAATAACATGTCAAGAAGACAGAAATTGTAAGCCAATTTCACTTTGACACAAGCATATTAAATATATTATACGTTTTTTTCCAGTTCTTTGCCCGACCTACCCTAGAGCAGCAATCAGTAGTTTTGTTTTTCCTTAGTTTACACCATACCATATTAATATACCGTCCATTCTTCTCAAATCAGTAATATAATTAATAATCATCAACTCATAGAATACCCATACCTCTATATAATATATAATTTTTTTATATCTTCTCACTTCCGTTCTCACGTCCACATCTCATTTAAACACTTTCAAAATTCTTCAGACCGATATTTTTTTTTTATATATTTGACTCTGTTTTTTATTCTCTTTCTTTCTCTCTTTCACAAAATGATTCCTCTCTTTGATCTACACACATACCTTGAGCCAATTGATTCAATGGTCTAACAGTCATGTTCATCATCATTTTTTATTTATTTAAAAATTGCATCTATTTCTCACTTCAGAAAATCATCACTCCCTCATAGTTTACATAATAGAGTACATTTTAGTATGATAAAACTTTTTTTTTGTTGCTCATTCAAACGACGACGAACTTTTTTTTATAAAAAGTTTTTTTTTGTTTTGGGGTGTAGTAAACAACAGTACTTTTTTAGTATCATCATTACATTACAGTATATTTAACACACAGGAAAATAAAAACATGCTTTTTTTGTTTTGAATTCATCAGTGTGATCGCAATTAATTAAATAGTGTTGTATTTATCACACTAACAACTATCAGAAATGGGACATTCAATAAGACATTCTTATTATAATATATTGTGTATATGTCTAGTAAAATCGCTTCATCAGTTACTCACTCACGAACAAGCAGTCAAACATATCTGTCATACCAGTTTGTACCTTTTGAGATAGAGTGACCAGGTGTCCGGTATTTTATTCCCCCGGATTGTCCTCTCTCATTAATTTTTATTATATTACTCTTTTTTTTGAACGCCCTTTTTGTTCTTTGTCAAATTATATGACTCGAAACATTTTTTATAAATTGTCCAATATGTCAGGGCTTTCACCTGGTCACCCTTCATGAGAAGTGACAGCGTACCAGTTCAAAGTATAATATATATATATACTTTAAATATATATATATATAATATTTAAAGCATTTTCTACACCTGTAAATACCCAAAATAATCACTTTGACGTCTCTATAATTTTATTTTTATACACATATGGTAATTAAATATCCGCAACCCACCATCTTAATAATCCTTTTTTGTTTTTATATACAATATTTAATCTATTTTGTATATACCTTTAACTATAATATATATATATTTACAAATGAACCAGTCCTTTGCTACTTACAATTTATTATTATTATCTTTGTTAATTTTTTTCTTCTCTTCTTTAGACATGATATAATATATTTCCTATTTCCTAGAATCTACAGCGAGAGTTTGCTTACCAGCCATTTAATGTTACAGCAAACCACAAAAATTTTTTTCATCAACTCTGAAGAATCTGTTGTTTTATATATATATTTATATATTTTATTTATTTAATAATGTATATTTCATTTTTCCTTGCGCATTATTTTTTTGTCAAATTACAATACCTGCAATGGAAATTCAACACACATGTACTTTGGTTCTCTTTTTTTTACAGCGTGGTCATATTCTCAAAACTTGCATACTTGTTTTTTTTACAGATTACTACCTACTCATCATTTTAACTGCGTTTCCCAAACGTTCATTCACAAAACAAAACAATACAACAAAAAAAAATATGGAGACAAAAAAAAAAGTTTTATGACAAGAGATATTTTCACACACCTACACAAATCATGGTTATTATGTACTTAATTGAATTTAACAAATATTAGTTGTCCACCTGTAGTAGTGCTTCCATGCACCTTTTTATATCAAGGGATTTTTTTTGAAAACAATAATCATAAAAACTAAATTTTTCCTACACCTCTTATACTTTAGAATGATTTATATTAATTGGCTTTCTTTCTATTTTTCTAAAGCCTTTTAATGATACAATTAGGTACGCTTTTTTTCAGTGTTTCTAAACATTGCGGAATCAACAGTGATGTTACGCAGTTACCCAATTCATAGATATATATATAATGCTTTGTTGCTGATATTTACTAACTGTGAATACAGTAATATGAAAACCCAAAAACATGTTGTTCCTAGTTCTTTTTTCAACACAAATTATTATGAACGTTTGCCGCTTATATAAAATATCTAAATATATTCTGTACCTTCTGCTTTGTCTATAATAATATTTTGCAGCTTTTACTAACTTAATTTGGTTTTTAAATGTTAACATTGACTGCTTTCTTATTTCATCTAAACAATATTTACTGTTGTATGCTAGATTCTCTCTTTATATATATTCTTGATGACACAAAAAACAGATTCAAATGCAAATATATTCATTCCATCAATAGCACTTTTTTAGTTATAATAATATATGTACAGTGAATCATAAACCAAGTCATAGAGACAGAGAAAGATAGTTTACAAGATGTACAAGTACTGTTAAATTTTTCAAAATTCTACAACGTCATCTAATTAGTTATTTAAGCTTTTTTAAAATATCCAGCAAATTATTTGCATGATCAACCTGAGCCTGTAATAGATATAATATTAGGTCTATTTTTGTATTTTTATGGAAAAGAGAATTATTTCAAAGTCATGATAAAATATGATAAATATAACTAAACTGACCCAACAAAAACAAATGACAAATTTCTTGTAAACCATTGCGTCACATGCATTAAAATAATATGAACAGGGTGTGTATAAATATAATTTCTTAGACTACCTGCGTGAACCGAACATAAATGAACATGAACTGTATGAACTGTGTATTATATACATTAACATAAATGTAAGACCGTGATCAGTAAACAATAGCAAATAACCGAATAATATTAACATAATGAAAACTATAAGAACACAACAATTTCCGTATGATACGCGGCGTTGTCTGTAACATTACAATAGCATAATTATAAAATCATGATTAAAATTCCCGTATAAGATCTAAGCCATAATACCTGGTTACAATCTGATTACGAAAATTAACAATGTGTGTATTACATGTCATAATTATAATTAAAAGTCAACGCTACACCAACAAACTAACTCTCACAGATTAAAAACAATATCACTATATTCATAAACCCTTAAATAGAATAAAAATAATTACTTATATTCTACATGTTGTAAATATAACTAAAAACATTGCACATATTGCTTCCTACATCATTAACAATCATGATTATTATGTAGTTATATATACAATACTATCTTATATTTTTTAATAACTCTACCCTAATACGAATTATTGATTACTTTGGTTGTTATTTGTATGTATGCACACATCTTTTTTTTTTAAAAAATAATGATGTTGGCCACCACTTTTCATATTATTGGAAACTTTCTTTTGGTATTTTAACCTCAAAGTCCATTAACTGAAGACGATTTATAATAATATCATATTTTAGCTTCTTAAAGCTATATAAGTGGTTTCTCTCTCTATATATATTTATATATATTTCAAGTTGGATGATGACCAACTATTAAATATGCCGTGCATTTGCATATGATTTTTTTCCCTCTGAATATTGAATGCACATAATTATTATTCATTCGTGTTTTTTAGGCATTCATCATTTGAATATTCCTTATCATATATAAGATGTGGTATATATCTTTACGAGTGTTTAAGAGTACATGTAATATAATTTACATGTACAGACGACGTCACATGAGAAATACTTCACTGAAATATTTACCAACACATGATATAATTTTTGTCTCTCTCAATAATATGTATATTATATATAAATAATATATATATATATTGTATAGGTGGTAGTAATAGTTGACCGTGTAACAAATAAAAATTCCAAAAAAAAGAACTTTTTTTTCATCCACTCATCTCACAATCCACGATATAATAGCCTCTTTTACACAAGACTCTTTTGTTACATTCGGTTCAGGAATATACAATTTCGTTCATTCAATCTCTTGCTGTCTTGTTCCTTGAAATTTATATTATATATAATATATATATATATATATTTAGTAGTTACAATAGAATAGTCTCTCTGTTCCTGTTCCTCCACTTTGTTTGATCACATATAATTCTTGCTGTTTAATTTTTATACTGTTCAATAATAATTGTGAATATATAATTTTACATGTATATAATATATATATATAATTTTTAAGTGATTCTATTCTCTTACACACTGATTGTGCCTTGTCATCAACAAAACATGACTTTTTTTGAAAAAAAACAACAACATCTATTTCCATACAATCCACACTGAAAAGAAAAAAACCAAACTCTGTCTGCTTGAGATCAACATTTTCAACGGTTTCTACTGCTTACACATCATGACAATGTTCAGCAGTGTTCATTTACGTGAAAACTGCTCACACAATATTATTTTACCATTTCAATAATCCTTTAAATTATTTTTAAATTTGCATTCGACCGAAAAGAGAAAAAAAAACATGTTTCACATTTATCTTTGACATCAGACTCAGGAGTAACTCAGGAGTGGGACTCCTAAAAAAGATTTGAGAGTCAACATATGTGACCAGACAATAATTTCTTTAAAAGAAAATTTACTAATCAATAGAGCATCAGAACATAAACAATTTAAAATCATAACCCCAATAGCAAACAAAATAGAACACAAACACACACACGTCTCATTCAGATGTGGATATTGTTTGCAAAATATGATTTTATAGTAACTTGTATCTCTCTCTCTTGTTTTCATGAGAATCAACTCAATGTTCTATAAACAACTTTAACTTATTTTATTTTTGTGTGTGTCCAACACACTATACAGTACATTACAAATACCATAGTTCTGTACAACATTTTCTTTGATCGCTTCCCTTATATAATATAATATATACCATGGTTCGTTTTTTTCTCCTTCTCTGTTTAAAATCCATTTCTATAAAATTTAAAAAGGAGAGAAAATACAATTTTTTCCTTCCAACGTTATAGGCTTGTTCTAATCATTCATTTTTTTCAGGAATATACTTAATATACGGTATTCTAGTCACACTTTTTATTCTTGTCGTGCAGTCATTCCCTTCAAAACAGTCTCTTTTACATACTTGTGTCATACATAAGTATTCTCTCTCTGTGTCGCCTAGTCTGTCATCTATCATTAATTAATATATTGTAATTTTAGTCTATCATTGTGTCAAATAGAGAATTTGACGTCTACAATGGTATACCAACAAATATATGACTGACAAAACCAACAAAAATTTAAAGCTTTCCAACTTACTGTACTTTTTTCTAACTCCTGGTATGCCTGACCACAATGTAAGCTATTATGTCTTCTTTATAGAATATAATATATTATTGTTTCTTTGTTTATCTGTATTGCCTTTAATTTTTTTTCAAAATCTTACACTGTTCTAACATATTTAGAGGACTCTTAAATTGATTCTTTTTTTTAAACACCCTAATTTGGTTGTATTCAGAATTTTCAGCTGACTTTATGGATTCTACATAATGTATCTATATTTGTATTTAAGAATCCTTGCACTAACTACAGATTCAATATTTTGTATATAATTAAATATATCCGGCATTGCAACGATTTGTAAATGTGAGTACAGTGGAACATAATAACTTTATGAGGACAATTTTTTTTAGCAACAATTTTCATATCTAAGTTAAATTTCACTTAACTACAACAATACCAAGCTAACATGTGTGTAGTATATAGGTATATAATGGATTGTGACATTGAGGACAATTTCATTCTGACTCTAAATGTGGCTCATGATTCGTAAGTCGTACAAGTATATATTATAATATATAATATAGGTTATGTGAAAGAATAGAGGTGAGGTTATTAGCACTGGAATCATCCATAATATATATACTACTACTTAATGTACATATATTTATATTTAATAATTTATTAAATATAAATATACATAAATATTATTTATGTATATAAATATAGCTTAGACATGGGTTTCTTGCAGAAAATGTTTACATTGTACAGAATTTACCTGATTAATTATTTTGTTCAATTCAAACACATGCTATTTCCAGGATAAGTAACAATCACAATTTAAAATTCACATGTAAAACTATATATTTGTGTCACAAATCATAATTATTCATAAATCAAACAAACGAAATAAAAACCATCCACCCGCGAGTACAACTGTAGTAATTACAAAAAGTCAATTCATACGCAAAGTGACAAAACTTTTAACCAAATAATTAAATAACTCAGATCATAAAACAGACTACAGAACTCCAAAAATATAAATGTACCATGGACCGAAAACATGTCCCTTAATACTATATTTAAGAGTGGATGTGGTATTTGTATTTGTATATATATTATATTAGAAATAATAATAGTATTATTATTATAAAAAATTCTTCCACATTTTTAAATTGTTCATAATTAACATACGATCGTGATGACGGCAAAAACTTAAAAGTCATAACTATAATGAACTTTCTTTTTTTAAAAAAAAATTCCTCATGGTTTTCGGAATTTTATTAAAATGATTACAATGAAGACAACAAAAACTTTCGTACCTACAAAGAAGTGTAGTAAGTAACTGTACAACTGTAACAATTATTTGACTGCAGCAAGAATCATAATAATTTCTTAAGCATTCAAAAGAATCGTCTCAACTTCCTATCCCATTATTTCTCTCACTCGCTGTCACACACACATACACTGACACTCTCGTCTCTTTCTTTACAACATACCCAAGCGACCATTTAATTTTTTCTTTGTTAATAGTAAATTTATTTTCGTACGTATTGGAGCTTACATGTTGTACTTCATGAAGCCTTTCGTTTCCCTGGACCATGCGGAAGGCTAGATTACAAACAGAATACAAATTATTTTCATGAAATAATATTTTAGCTTGAGTTCCTTGTCAAGTAAGACTTTCAAAAAGTATCAATACTAACTTGTGTCGGAGGGCCAGGATTAGGTGGTCCTTGATGACCCGGTCCAGGACCATCACTCTGAATATTCATTGAAAATCAATTTTATACATTACCATGAAAGTATATAGACAAAAGTAGTAAATCATGTCATGAGACAAATTTATCAGGGTCTTCTTTGAAGAATACTTCTTATTACGAAATATTTGTATGACATTTGCTAGAGACTGGAAATTCAATCTAGCACAGTGAGATTGACAACTGAACATTTTTTTTTTGAAAAAAATAATATTGAGATTCAGTTTAAGAAAAGAGTGATTTGGAAGATGGGCAAAACATTTTCTTATTAGGGTTACGTTGAAATAAATGAAGAGTGTTTTAAAAAATTCTTTGCTTTTAAATAAATTATATATATGCTAAATAAGGAGAAAAAAAACGACAAGGCATTTAGTGAAATTTATATACCAAAAAAAATATATATTATCTGTAGTCAACATTGGTTCAGCTTGAAATATGTATTAAGGGTCAATCTCACATGAATTTTTAATAATAGAAAACAAATATCTCGCAAAAAGATATAACTTCATATTGAAGGATCCTTTAATAGTTTACCCAAGTCATAAACCCTGAGCTGTCCGGAGGCTGCTGTGAACTTCCTCCTTGCGACGCTGGAGCATTTGTATGTCCGAATCCTGAAGGGTGGTTAAAGCTCTGGGGACCTTCATTAGAATTACCTATGTAATACACAAAATAATTAATGCCAATTCCATTTACATGATTGATTGTACCGGTAGAGCAACCATCCAAAATTTAAGATTTCTTATTATTTCTGAGAATTAACGAAATAATTGTTGATCTGTAATCTTACCTTGAATATTGCCTACTAATCCCCAACCAGCCTAATAAAAAAGAAATCATGATTGATGAAATCAAACAAAATTTGAACATATAAAATATAGGTAATGACAATTGAGGATCTTAAGAGTTAAATAATAAAATAATGATTTTACTTGATTGAGCGCTGCTGCGACAATAGCGGGGTTAACCTACAATAAATTTAGAAGAATATCTTTAGTTATATAATTCTGAAAATTCTGAAACGTATTTATGAACTTGTTTAGATTTTATCATTATTTAAATAAACTGAGGGAGTCTTCTTACCGGCATTCCAAGATTTAATGCACCCAAACCCATCGGATTATTTAAACCTTGTCCAAAAACAGAATTAAAATTAATTAATTTAGAATTGGCATTGAAGAAAATGCGAAGGTAGAGTAATAAACAAAACGCATGTTCGACTAGAGAAAAAGCAGTTTACACTACCTTGTCCTTGACCTGTTCCTCCAGCCCCACCACCCAGGCCTAGAGTCTGCAGATTCGGCATGTCCATTCCTCCACGATTTCCACCGCCCGGATTCCATCCAGCTCCACCCTGTCCGTAATGTTGACCGTAGCCTCCAGCCATTTTACCACCGTCTCGAGGTGGCCCACCTAAAAACAATATGATATATTTTTGATTATAGGAATATCACAAAATTAAAAAAGGTGGCTCCACACATACACGATCATTGATTAAATTGAAATTAAACTAATTGTTGAATATCAATTTTACCTCTGTAAGGATATTGATGTCCTCCCCCGCCTCCTCCCCCTCCTCCATGCCGACTGTCTACAAACATTTCTACATCATTAATTCTCATCGTGTCTACATGTGAAAATGCTTATAAATAATCATTCTCATTATGAGATAATTCATCTTTTGTAAGATTCTGAAAATTATATTTACCACGAGATGGGTCAGATTTAGGAGCCGCATTGGAGACATGGACGGACACACCTATTTAGAGAAAAAAACCGATTATGTTTTTTACCATATGCATGTTACGTCAAATATGAGTAAAGCGTAGTAATTTAATTTTCAACTAAGGGTAGTGAGGGTGTTAACCTTTGACGATATGATCTTCTCCGCACAGACTTTGTGCTGCTTCTGCCTCTAAGAATGTTACAAAGGCAAAAGCCCTGAATGGCTTGGGAATAAATACATCTGTCACTTCACCAAATTTTGCAAAATAATCACGTAAATCCTCTGCGGAAATGTCTTCAGTACAGCGACCCACAAATACTTTTGCTGGTACGTGGGCTTGTTGTGTCTCCTGTGTAACATTGTAATTAATAAGACATAAAGAATACATAAATACATAAATTTTTGTAAATTATTCTTTAAGGATACCCTGATAAATTATCAGGGTAATTTAAACTGTGTCATATTCATAAGAATATTGTAGCAAAGCAAGGCAGTCTAAAGTTCTTGCTCTTCTCATATATATTCATATATATGAGATCATTTCTGAATCTTGTATTTTTTAAAAGTTTTAAATTAAAACAAAACTACATTTGAAGGAATCAATGCTAACCTTTGAATTGGGAATTTTTACATCGCACCATCTCCCTTCGATAAGATGTCTTTGGGATAGAACCCGCATCTGAGATTCGATGCTTGCAAAACGAATAAACCTAGAAAGTTTTTTGAAGAATATTCATGTTAACATAGATTGAATTGTACACGTTTTCGTAATTATTAGTTGTAAGTTTCAATTGACAAATATGGCCATGCAACTCACCCAAAACCTTTTGATTGTCCCGTTTTTACATCTTTTTTCACTTGGGCCATCAATACTTCACCGAATGGTTCAAAGTATTCTCTCAACTGAAATAAAAATATTTTAAAAAAAATTTAAAAAGTGAAAGCTTAAAAATCTTATACTAATGAATTGCTTACATAATATAATCATTAATCAATGTTGTGTTATGAGTGATTGTATGTACATGTGTCTAATCCTAATCATATTTTTACCTGCTGCTCAGTAGTTTTCCAAGGTAATCCCAAGACAATTAAATCTGAGCATTTATTTTTAGAGTTAGTTTCAAACCGTTTTGCTTTTGCTGTTGAATTTTCAAGATAATCGTCAGATTTTCTTTTATTTTCAGCTAAAAATAGGAGACATGAAGACAATAATGAGTACATCTTCAACAAAGATAAATGAGTGAATGTAGCACCTTTAAACTCTTGCAACTTACAGTGTAAACCTTTCGGGAAGACACAAAAGTAAACATTATTTCCC
>JAQIVZ010001937.1:0-25754 GCA_034700945.1 Arrhopalites spinosus
ACGACTTAAGTCAAACTTACAATGCTTAAGACATACGTAAGCTTGACTTAAGTCGTTTAGTGAATTCCGGCCCAGGTCCCCTTCAATTTTATCCCCCATTTCCCACCCTTAAAAATTCACATTTTTTTTTCTCTCTGGACACGCATTCATTACACACAATGCGTTCCCTTAATCTCAACTAAAAAATAAACTCCCCAATTTTTTACTCTCTCTCCTCCATTGCCACGCTTTCCAATTTCTTCAGTACAAAATTTAATTTATTTTTTATTGTGAATGTAAATCAAGACGAAATAATATTTGGATTTGGTGTAGTGAGAAAATAGTTTAATTTAATTGGAGAATTTGTGAATAATTAAATTGAGTGTACAATCGTGATTATTTAATTATCCAATTTAATTATGTCCAGAAAAAGACGGCTGCCATTATTGTCTTTAGATGTTGACACACCCATTGGGAATTTAAGACAAGTGAAAAAATTAGATTTAATATCACGTGATATTCAGTATTCGGAGCAATCATCATCATCTCGGGTCAATTTTTGTCCCGCTTCAAGCCCACAATTTTTTACAAGTTGTCAACCTCAACAGCCAGGAATTCGAGATAGACTTGGGAGGGATTGTAGAGACAAATTACGGTATTAAATTAACATTATTATTTGAATTAAAATATTAGTTTGATAAAGGAGGATTTTATTGTATTGGAATAAATTATGTGAAAATGTTATGATGGGATTTAAGAGAGGGGAAAAAGTAGGAGAGGAAGGAGAACAAGTGGTTGAAGGTTGTCCTCGTTTCCTTTTTTGTTTCGGTTCGGGACGTCACATTCCTGCCTTTGTTGTTTATCATTTTTACTTTTCCTCTCTCATTTTTTTTTGTCCTCTCTCAAAGTCGAAGCTAAGAATTGTACTGGGGTACATATTTTTTGTATTGTTATTTATTAAACAAATTTTTTCTGGCCCCGAAAACTTAAACCACAAAATGATTAGAGATGGCTATAAATTATGTGCTAAAATTAATAATTAAAGGCTGCCAACTCTGGCATGAGTATTTTTAATGCGATTGTCAGTAAAAATAATTCCTCGTTAGTAAAATTAATTGATCTTCAGTAAAAATAAAACAAATTCTCACTAAGTAAGGTCAAATAATTGTCAGCAAATTCAAAAATTGACATTTTTGCATGAATTAAATAAATCATGAAAGATTAATCCGGAAACTTTTTAGTTTTAATGAATCACATTTTATCAGTATATTATATAATTAATTATACACGACTTGACTAAATAGGTTTCACAATGAAATGTGACCGAATTGTAGTTATCATTTTTAAACCACAGAAAAGCATGTTTAATTGTTGGGACGGGTGTGGAAATTTTAAAATTTAAATGAGTTATTTATACCCGTCAACTTTGCGGTAGCCCGTAAATGTATTGATTGCCAATTTTGTTTTTTCACTTGTGAAAAGTAAAATA
This sequence comes from Arrhopalites spinosus, assembly GCA_034700945.1. Classification (NCBI taxonomy): domain Eukaryota; kingdom Metazoa; phylum Arthropoda; class Collembola; order Symphypleona; family Arrhopalitidae; genus Arrhopalites; species Arrhopalites spinosus. The sequence goes on from JAQIVZ010001937.1 coordinate 1,469, forward strand.
AATCCTTTTTAGGGCTGTTCCTAATAATTAGAGAGAAGGATCACGAGGGCTCAAAAATAAATGACGTGACTTTACACCCAATCTCTATTCTTTTTTTTTTAATTTTTATTTACCATTTTGTGGGTGGCCATTTTTACCTTGTGTAATTTAGTAATTTTCACTCTTGTCTCCCTTACTAATTTCGAATTGAATTCCAATTAAATTTACATACGTTGGAATTATTTTTACTGACGAAAGGAATAAATTTAGCTCATAAATAAATATTTTCAATTTTAAATGTTTAAATAGTTTCAAATTTTTGTCAATTTATTTGTCACTTTAAAAAAAAATAAATGACAAAATTGAATAAAATGTAAAAAAAATTAAAACAGTTAAATTTAAAGATCGTCAATTATATTTTGAGTTTTTAAAAACTGAATTAAATTTTTATTCTTTGAATATAAAAACAAAAAAGACTACGCATTTATTAAAATTAATTAAATTCAGTTACTCAACTAATGGCTTTTTAAAATAACTTATTTTAATCTCTAGAAATTAGTCAAATGGCCAATTAAATTTTTTGTCTGGTTAAAAAAATATGGCGTTAATTTGTTACAGAATTGTTAAAATAATGACAACCGACAAAGTTTGTATTTTGCATGAATTAATTGTAATTAAATTGTTTAAACTTAAATGTAGTTGTGCATTTTTACCTTGGTCTCTTTTATTTTGTGTAGAAGACACCGTCAAAGTCATGAGGAAGATGAAGATGAAGATGCAAGACATGAACAATATGAAGAACACCCTCATTCTTGGCGGGGTCAAATAGAGAGGTCAACTGTCGAATACACTCTCCCCGAATCGCCCCCTTTATGGACGTTAAGAAGAACCATAAATACGGGTAATCCCTGGGAAGAACCAGAGGACGGAGAAATTATCCGAATTTTAAGAGATCGTCACCGCCCCCCACTCTCCCCGCCAATTAGACAACGACCAGAAAATGAAAGTTGCAAACAACCCCCAAGCCCCGTCCGCAGTTTTGGTCCTGCTCCCGCCCCATCAAGACATCAATTAGAAAATCGCCGTAGACGCTTTCAAGAGAAACCAGATGAAATCATCCCAAAGAAGCGGGTCGTGTCCCTCAAAAAGGGACCCTCACGAGCTCGACGACAATCCTTGAAGAAATCACAACAAGAAATAACGAGGGGTCCTCAAGGAGAAGAGCCAAGACACCGGCCTCGCGAGCCACCCCGAATTGACAAAATACCATCCCTTTCGGGCACAAGAAATTTTACCACGTCTCCCAGGCACAATCAAAATGACCAGAAGAAGGAGGAGCCAAGAAGGCGCAGCTCTGACCATCGGGTCAGTGTCAGGCGCACTGTCAATGAGCCTAGTCGACGAGACCATGGGGGGAGGTCAACAGCAACTGGAAAGGATGTACCACGACGCAACCATAGCGAGGGGCCCAAAAATATTGAGGAGGAGCCAAGGAGGCGCCATAGTCGTGGGAGGTCAAGAACAATTAGGACACCATCAAAGAGGAACCATGCTGCAGAGGGCGTCAAAAGAATCACACAAAAATCCAGAGGACGCCCTGTTGGAGAGAGGGCGAAAGTAACCTCAGAAGAATCCAGAGGACGCCCCATTGGAGAGGAAGCAAAAAGTATTTCGGCAGAGAAAAGGAGGCGTGACCAAAAAGAGCAGCTTAAAAAGGCTGAAGAGGCTCTAAAAAAGACTGATGACGCGATTAAAAAAAAGAAAGACGCGAGACAGAGACGTGAGCTGGAACTCCGCAGCCACCACAAAAAAGATTCAAAGAGTACTGAGACGTCAGCTAAAAATAGCCGCCATCCGGTGGCGTCGAAAAAAGTTTATGACGCACCAAGGAAACAGAGTTCTACTGACAGCTCAAGAAATACTCAACAAAAAAAGAAGGCTATCGAAGATCTTAAGAAGACCCAAGAAAAAGATACAAAAACTCACCGCCTTCAAGACGACAAACCACTCCAAAAATCGACCAAAATACCGTCAATTCAAGAGCCATGGCTTGAGCAACCTTTGGCCCCACGTGAAAAAGAAAAACTTGACATCGAGGTCAAAAAGACATTAGCCAATGTGAAGCGACGGGGGGAAGAAAAAAGGCTCCAACAAGACACCCAAAAAGTTTTAGCTGAGGAACATGAGCCCACCCTGGAAGAGTTGGAGAGACAGAAGGCGCTGCTAGAGAAGGAGCTGGAGAAATGCAACAAATTTAATGAGCGCCAGAGAAAAGCAGGAGAGGACATTCTGAAGCTATCAGAATACGTAGAAGCCAAAAAGCAGAGGGCGCAACTGGAAGAAAAATGTCAGAACATTTTTGATGCCCGACTGTACAAAAGGCGCCATCGGAAAGTCAGAAAAAATTGGGAGAAAAGGAGGGAAAAATGGAAAACCCAGATTCAAATAAGAGCCCAATTGAGGTCTGTACAGTCACATGACCCTGTCCAAAATCCTGACCCACCATCCCACTCTGACCCATCACCTCTTTCTGACCCACCCAAGGAGCCTCCCAGTAGTCAGATGAATGAGAATGAAGACGTCGCCTCTGAACCCACAAATTCCACTTCAAACATTTTAGCAGGTAAGTTTCCAAAAAATAATTTCCAAAAACGTAAAATTAATATAAAATCATCTTCCCTTCAAGATAAAGTTAAGATGGAAACCCCGGAAGTTGACACCAGCCCCAAAATTCTACCTGCAAGTGAATTAAATTCCCTTTTAATTCTTGCCCTCCACAAATTATTTACAACCCCCAACAATCACCTAGGGATTCTTGAAAATTTTGAAATTTTTTACTCTGACTGTAGTACCAATACCCATTTAAATGGCGGGTTCGAATTGCAATTTAAAAATTCCCGCCAGTCGTTTGACCCTCATCTCGACTTGCCCACCATTCTCAATTTAATTTCTACACAGGCCGAATCAGAATTTGTTCAATTGAAGACAAGTGGTGAATCTCAATTTGGCGAAGTTTTGTCAAATCTCAATTTGATTTTTAAAAATGCCCCCACCGTCACAACCGTGCCATTGTTGGAATGTCTCAAAGGCCATATTTGGATGCCAGACACAGCCACCACGCCCCCGAGACTTTTGACTTTAAATAGACAAACTTGGACTTACTTTGACAATGACAAAGAGACGCCAAATTTGGGAGTCCATTTTTGGTTCAATAAATTCCTTTCCCGAAATTACCACCCAGCAGAATATTTACGGGAATTTATTACAGTCGGTACAAACGGACACACTTTACTGACTAATGCCCAGGAAACTGACAAATATTTTTTTGCCCCACCGGCACGTGACCAGGAACAAGATCTCTACGATTTTATGGAAATCCGCCATACTGGACAAATTTTCCTTTATTTTACATCCAACAATTTTACCCGCCAAACCACAAGGATTATGGACCGGATGGGAAGTACCGTGTACAACATTTGTACTGGAGATGAAGACGAGACCAGAAAATATTTCAATGTTTTTTTGGCGAAATTCCCTTTGGGTCATGACCCCATCTACAAGACGTATGAAGACTACATAAAAAACCTCAAGACGGCCACTCTCGTCTATCTGCATGCTGTCCCTGGCATTGAAGGTCATCCCTCCAAACTTGAAAGGGAGGTCAACCTGGTGACCAAAATGGACCGGAAATTTATTGAAAATTGGCTCCGAATGCCCGAAAATTTGTTGACGGCATTTGAAAAACAATTCATTGCCAACTCAACCTCAAGCAATGTGGACCAGTGGTTGTCTGGAATAATTTTTTTGGAATTGCTCAATCAAGATTTTATTGAGGAAGACGGGACCATCACCCTCAAGGCCTTGTACTGCCAGAAAGAGCATTTCAAATTTTTACGTTTAGACAAATTAAAGGGTCAATTCAAACCAATCGCAATAGAAATGATGCGGACAAAATTATTCCAAATATTTTTGAGGGTTAAATCTGGATTTCCCATTCAAGAGCCCATTCTCCAATTGAAAGAGGCAGAAGAACTTTTAATGGAGGAGCAATTTGGATGTAAATTAAATATTAAAGTCAGCGAATTTAAAATTCTTTGAATTCCAGAGACCCTTCATCACCTTTAAATTAATAACGGTTCAATGAACCCGGAAATTTCAATATTATTTCCGCTTTATCAACAGCAATTTCAATTATTTTATGGCCTCTAATGGTCACCCCACCTGGACCATTCAAATGTCCTTCTTCCTTTCAATTCCAAATCTTTTTTGCCTTCCTCTTTCTCAATCGGGCCCCCTGACCGGAAGTGCAAATTTGCCTTTTGTCAGGTTGAAAATTTTTGTCAAAAAATTCAATAGACCCCTTTTCTTTAAAAAAAATTATAAAGGGTCGGGCACTGATTGTCCTCTGGCCATGCTTTTGGTTTGTGTCAAAAAACTCCTTTTCCAATTTTAACTTCCTATCCAACCCCTACGAAAAAATCCCGCATGTTTTTAGAGATTTCACGTAAAAAATCATCATTTCTTCAAAATTCACTGATTTCAAGAATATCCATTTTGGCGGGAATTTTGACCAGATATGAGCAGAAAATTTTCACATTTTGAAGAGAATTTTTTTGTGCGGGAATTTAAAATTGGGAATTGGAATTTCTCTGTTTAATTAATTTTACTTGAATTTAAACTTGATTAGCCTTTTTTCAATTGACTGAATTTCTGTGAGTCCTGTCATGGTCGTGGGGTCACTACATTTTAAATTAAATATTTGAACCGGAAGCCAACCGCCAGGAGGGTAAGTCTCAAGAATGTAATGGTACAAAAAAAATTTAAATGCCGTTGAGGTGTCACCCATGAATTAAATTAATTGATACATTTAAATTTGAAGAATTGGATGTCCTTCTCAATGACTGAAACTAGTCTTCGGTTTGCTAATGTAATTAAAAATAAAATTAATTATATTTTAAATTTTTTAAATTTATTTAAATTAAGTCAATACGTGTGTATCCGTAATCTCATTTCTCTTCATTATTTCTCTTAATGCTTTGTTTTGTTGAAAACGCAAAGTAAAACGTGGTGCCAGCAATTCAAAATATTTTACATTATTTTATTGGGACATTAAATAAACAACATTTTTTACAATTTTCTCTTGTTTTTTGTCATTTGATTTTGTGTTTTGTTTTCATTTCTCACTTTCAAAATGAAATTTCAAGAGTACTTTCACCAATTTTTGACTGTATTTTGGCATACAATTTATTTACAAAATTAAAACGATGTGAGAGCTGTCGTTAAAAGTAGAAAATTTGAGGTTGGTCATAGTTGAGATGAATCATGTTGACCTTCACGTCCTTGAAAGGAGTCACATTTGACTGCTGACCACTGGTCAGTCATGCAGTGCATTAATTTAATTTGGTGGTATCCAGTCCCACTCTTGAGAGTAGACACAATTAACTATTTTTAATATTTTACTGGCATTATATTTAGTCTTCAATTAATTTGATAGCCTCAAAAATTGAATATTCAAACAACAATTCCCAAAATTTTGTTGAGATTTTCTGACTTTTTCAAAAATTGTTGGGGCGGGTGTTTGGGACATTTTTTAACTGCATCAGAAAACAAAAGGCCCAAAAATGATGATCATTAACAGACCAACAGTAAGCAGAGTGAGAGCCAATAAAATGGAAATCCCCAAAAGTCCCCAATTAACGTTTGTTAAAGATGGAAGCCTTCTAGTCTCTTCCACAACTTGATCCATGTCCTTTGCGACTTTTAGTGTGTGCAAAATATTTTGTAAAAAATTGCACAAGTAAAAATCCTCATAAATTTTCCGAAAAAAAACTTTGCCATTATTTACACAATAAATTATTTGTGATAAACTCAACATGGCCTCTAGAATTAAATCATTGAAAAACAAACTATTTTGGCACATGAAAATTATTTCAAAATATTTAACTTTAATTATTTACAACGTGAAAACAATATGAGTATTACAATATCAGTAAATTTTAAATTAGTTAAATTAATTTTCAAAAATGGGGTCACCACGTGGGTGGTGATTTTTCAACAAGGGCGCAAGCAAATAAAAATTGATCGTCAGTCAGTCCACTTCTCCTGGGGTCACCAAATTTATGGATGAGCATGTCAACGTACGGGTGACTAAAACTGTAGGCGGGATACAATTGAGGGAGGGCCACCATCAATTCCCTTCGGTCAATGAACCCGGAATTGTCCCTATCAAAAACTTTGAAAACTTTGGTCCATGAGACAAAAAGGACAATCAGTCGTGCAAATCCTTGAATGTCAATGGAACCCCAGCCATTGTCAAAAAGACTAATTAATAAACAACACGCCTCCAGGGTCACCCGGTCACCTCGACTGGTTAGGACTTTGTACAATTCTCTCGATGATATCCGGCCAGATCGGTCTGTGTCCACTCCGTCAAACATTCGTTGGAATTCCGGCTCTACTGCTGCCATTTTATTCTTGCCTTTAAATTAATTTTAAAATAATTATATCCCTTTTAGTTTCGAATTTAATTTAATTTAAATCTTACCTATTTTTTGATGGGCAAATTATTTACTGGTACTCATTTTCAGATAAATGGCACTAATTTAAATTAACTATTTTGTGCAATAATTTCAGTATTTAAATTTTGACTAGAATGGTCGCAGAAAAAATGAAAAATGAAAAAGAGAACAGACGGTAAAAATTTGCAGAGGGTAACCTCGTGAAGAGGAGAATGTGCGAAAACTGTTTTGGCAAAAGAGAGAGAGAGTGTGCAAAAAGGTAGTTAGGGTTGTAGTGTGTAGAAAAGGAAATGTTTTTATGTAGAAATATGACGCATCCACTTGACTCCGTACATCTTGTTGGGGCCTGGGGAGCGTATGAGTCAATTAGCACCCACACAAATAAACAACATGCAAAAAAACTTGTGCTCATCTGCTAAAGCCCATGGCTAAAGTATAATGCAAGAGCTGAGCGAGCTTTCAGCTAAAAATATTTTTTGTTTGTCTTCCAACGTCTTTGCCCCAATAGACATTGGCCCATTGCAATATTCGTGGAATCAATTCGGAGAAAATAATGAGAAAAGGCTCCACAGCCAATGTCTAATTTATTGACCTCAATTTTTCCCAGAAAACCCGGGCATTCTTTTTACGTTTTTTTGAACGTACAAGTGTATAAACAAATAAGGCATTGGGCAAATGTTTTTAGAAGAAATTAATTGAAAATAATTCGCATAAAATGTCAAGTCTTTCAATTTTTTCAAGGTAACCAGTTTCTCATGCCATCTGAGATTAGTCAATAACATTAAATAATCAACAATTAAAATTAATTGTAGTACCAACAGTTTAAAGAGGTATTAATTTTTTGATGTAAAAAATATTTTCTCACACCACTTTTACAATTCTTTGAGATTGTGTATGGCCTACAAAATCCTTTTCGTCAAAAGAGTTTGAAAAAAATTAATTTAATTGCAAATTTTGAAAATGCCAGTGATTAAGCCAACAATAAAAAAAATGGTTCCGGGTACACAAAAAGAGAAGACAACAATGGCTCTGGTGGCCAACAGAGGCAAGTGAAGTCTCAAATTCCCAGAGAAGGCGGTGGTGGTGAATAAAATAATGAAACAGATTGTGGTCGTCACACCAAAAATGCAACCACCCACAATTACACCTTCCTCACGCTTGCTAGCTGCGGCTCCCACCATAAAAATGAGGGTCAAACAACACCCCGTCAACGACAAAATCCCCACTGTGATCCAACTCCCCCAGCTATCAGTCACTTGACAAAGAATCGTAATCAACGTCGTGATCCCCGACTCGATGAATTTGCCATCACGTGACTGGTTAAAATTCCCAGTCACGTTTGTCCCATTTTGCATGAACAAAGTTGGATCAGTGATGATGATATTGTTGTCCTCATCCATCCAACATTCCCCAGAAGATATTTGAGCACAGCTACAAGCCAAAACTTCTTTTTGAACTTTGACATCCATCAAAGTATGCACGTAGACACTGGACGCTATTAGTAAGATGAAGGAGTTTACCTGTAATTTGGTTAATTAATTTTTAAATTAATAATTATTTTTGAGAATTTTCATACCACTAATGCTCCACAAGCTGTATTAAGAACCTTATCCTTAGTCCCCATTTTATTATCAAAATTTTGTATTTCCCACAATTTTTCAATTTCTCATAATTTTGAACAGAGAAAATACTAAGTTTTACACTAATTGTGGAGCTACGAACGAGCGGACATTAATTAAAGGGATTCATGGCGTACAATTTTTAATTTAAATAATATTTATTGGCCAATTTAATTGGAATCAATTTTTCTAGCTAATAAAATCATTGCTAGGGGGGGGGGGCTTGAAAAAGAAAAGACAATTAAAATAAATGGTCGCTTTATCAATTTTGTAGTTTATCATCTTGACGCAATTAATGCTCTGAGTCATCCCAATCAATCTTCGGATAGGTGGACCATCAAAAAAATTCTACAGAATTAATCACAATTTAAATTGCGTTCTATGATAAACATTTTCAAGTGTTTAAGTTTCCTATTCATCAAAAATTAATCAAGGTTAATTTAAAATTAACTATCTAGAAATCAGGTAAGGTGGTTTGAACATTTTCAAATAACACATTTTTGTGGGATAATTCAAAAAATGTGGGAATTTTTAATTAGATTGACATGAGGGTCACAATTTTTTTGTGGTTGTCCTGTCTCTTGATTGGGGAGTGCCTGGGCATGCCGACATTTTGTCAGCCATTGGGGAATGAGATTCGTTGTGCCAAGGAAGACTATGGAAAAGATTACGTGACGGTGGTGAATCAAGACACAGAGCCGATAATGTTTTACATTCGATTCGTGGAGACCAACCAATTTGGGGTGATTAAGGAATACTACAAAGAACGGAGACAACTCGATGGGGGTGCACGAATTCAATATGAATTCAATGGCAGTGCTTATGCAACTAGTCAACAATTATTTATTTATGATTGCACCCACACAACTTCCTCAAATTATGTCGTCTGTCCCAACAAACTTCAAGCCGTCCCTTCTATCAACTCTCAAGATTCTGGAGCGGGGCATTTGAATTCTACAAAATCTGTTTTTTTCACTTTTTCTGTCTTTGTCATTGTCAAGTACTTTAATAAATATTTTATTTAAAAATTGATTTATTTAAAAGTCCTTAAATAAACCGACCGATAGCGAAAAAAAAACGAAAAATTTTTTTTCGTTTTTTGACATTTTGCACGGACTATATGAACATACTTTTTTTAACAGATGACCTACAACGTGTGGGCCACAAGATGTCGTTGTATGACTTGTCATTGTTTACCTGATGATTTATGCAATGTCTTTTTTTCCCGCCAAAATATTTGTTTTTATTTCCAAATATTTCAAAACTAACTAATGAATTCAATACCAAAGTAAAGTTTCCAGTTTTTACACCAAATTTTTGCAATAATTTTAATGAATCAATAAAAAAATTTGAAATGAGGTTACATCATTATTTTAATCTTCAATGAAATTATTTTTGAAAGGACTTTGATGGCCTTCGACATTTTGAATTTTTTTGCTGCAAGCAAAGAATTTATTGTAATTAAATCAATAATTAAAATTAATTATGGAGTTATTGTGACAATTCTTACTTGTGCCGGTGGAGATTAATAAGCACAGTTGCCGTGATATTGGCTCATGCAAGATTTCCCTGGTGGGCAACAGGTGTCACCACATTTGGTCTGGTCTGGTTGACATTGTTGGTTACCACCTGGTCCTGGTCCGTAGGCCAAGCTCAACTGAACCGTCATCACCAAGGAGACGAGGAGGATCATGACGAGGACTCCAAATTTGGGCATCTTCGAAAAAGTTTTTGAAAAATTTCAATGAAATTCGGGTTCTTGAATTGAGAAGGGACGAAGTGGGAATGAAAATTGAAGACCACCCAGGTCGTCTTTTATACAGCCAAGATGAGGCTAAAATCCATCAATTTGTAATTTAGAATCATTAATTAAAAACGTGCGTAAACAAATTTGAAAGGAACCATCCATTTTGTTTAATTTTGGGCAAAATTATTTGAATTATTTCTCAGAATTTGTAAGTCTTTTCTAATAAATCATTCATTTTTAAAAGAAAAAGACAAAAGTTTTTGTAATTTAATTTTAAATTTAACTTTTTACCAAGGAAAATGCGTCATGGCAAAAACCACAAAATGGCATTTGAATGGCTTTGACATGATGAATGCGAATATAAATCAAAATTTTATTGATTGAAATTCAAAGAAAATATTAAAATGGTGCCCATGAACATGAAATTGTACAATTCAATTATCCAGGCCTTGGAGATTCAAGACTAACAGCTGGTATTTTTTTGGCAATGTCAAAGACCTAAAAATTGTGATGAATATGAAATGTGAAAACGACGTCGGCTCGTAATTGTAAAAATGATGCAGAAACTCGTTTAAATTTTGATTAAATTGGAATTAGTGTGATTGATTGATACGCTCCATTTCTTCATTAATGTAGTTCACATAAGTGCCCACTTGGGTCAAGACAGTCTGGGAAACATTACCGAAAATTCCACCCCCATTGACCATCCCCAAAATGGTGTGCTCTTTATCCTTTCCCAGTTCAAAAAAAGGCCCCCCAGAGTCTCCCTACCATTTCAACCATTTTTGAATTACTTTTTTTTCAAATTGAGATAAAAAACATGACAAACTAGATGCCCTCTGTGACTCGTGACCTGTGGGTCAAATTGTGTTGAAATGAAATGTTTACCGGGGAACTGCCCTTTCCTATCTTTTCATTGGCACAAAATTTAGCGGTGATGTTATCGGGATGACAATTTTCGTAGGGTGGAATGGTGAATGAAGCTTCCATTAAAACATGGGACAGGACGTTATTCTCCAAGTACCCATAGCCCACAAGCATGTGCGTCCCTTTTTTAAATTTAATTTCCCGAATTATTATTTACCATCAAAATCATCAATCCGGAATTCTCTGCTTACCTGTACCTATATCACCACCCGGTGAGAGAATGGCGGGGGGACGTATTTGTTGAATTTGAATGGCGGAGTCACTTTACACAGACATATGTCATTGCCATTGAGACCGTGTTCGCTGAGGACCATAAGATTTAAATTTTTAGTTAACCGCGCCATATTTATGCTAAATTACCCCGAGTCGGGATGTTTGGTACAGACGATGACCCCAACAGATTGTTCCGTCCCTTCTGGTTTACTCAGGCTATGCTCCCCGGCGTAAATTTGTAATTCGGAAGGTGGGACCCTCCAGAACCCACAATGGGCGGCTGTGAGAACAAAGTTTTCGTTGAGAATTGTCCCGCCGCACTTTTGCCTGCCGCTCTCTCGGAAAACAACGACGGCGGGATAATTGTGCGGGATGGCTTCTGTTCCGCCAATTACTTTAGGCTTATTGCAGTTCTGGTACCGTTCGTAAGAGCAGGATTTCCCTCCTGCAATATCAAATAAAGTGTGAGTATGACGGTTTTGCGCGGCGTTTTTAGAAAATAGGAAACAAGCCCGCCTATAAGAATAATGAATTACCACAGCGACCCCATTGGTACCACCCACATTTGCCGGAGGATGGGGGTCTCTGTCGAATGGGAGCCTGTAGTTCCTTGCTGGGGCGTATTTCAAAGGACTAGTAACTTGTGACTTGTAACTTTGACTTGGGTGAAAAAACTTTGATGAAATTGCTGGTCATATAAGGGCTCCCTATTTCCCTATAGTAGCCTATCAGATATACAGAAAGCATGGAGATGACCCCTTCCAATTCAATTTCCATGCTCTCAACTTCCTTCCTTTTTTTCATGTCAGCGTGTCATTTCTACCAAATTTAACGGGCTTTCCGAATATCTACTCCGTTTGCCGAAATATTGACCCTGATCTCTAGCTCTGGTCATTTTTGTTCTGAAAAAATTGACGTATTTGTAGTACATGAATATTTTGTTCATTTCTCGTCCACATCAAACAAAGATTCATTCGATCACTAATAGAATTCGACCCATAGCATCTGTGTGCCAGCTCCCCCCAAATTGAATTTTCGTCTGTACAATTTTGAGAATCCCAGGAATATTTTAAGAAATTAATTTTATACATGGTAGATACAATATCCTTTGCCAGAATAGAATCCCACATTTCCAGTGAGCCCATTTCGGAATATTATGACACACGGTTTACCCACAAGAAATTAAAATCTCCAGTACCACAAAAAAACAAAAAATTTTAACGTGCAGTCGTATGTACTTATTAATGACTATAATTGCATGACAAGACAAAAAAACTTTACATCCAATTTGAAATAGTCTATGACAAGTTTTCATCTCAGTTGTAGTTGTACACATGAATACATTTGTATTCCACAGTCAGAAGCTATTTTGGGTATGGATTAAAATTAATCCCAACAAATTCATAAAAACAGCAAGAGAAAGGTCAATGAGTCATCAAAGCGTTTTTGTACCGGGGACCTTAGAAAAAAACTTGGCCGCCAACTTCACACTCTCAGCGGCCCGGACGCTGGCCGCCAACTTCACGCCCATCATAGACCCAAAAAATCCCTTATATTTGATACCCAAAAATAAAAAACTCAGGGCAATTAAATTTCCCTACTGACCTTCCCCGATAATAATTGAAGGGTTCGGTGGATAAAGAGCAATCAGAAAAGTTTGGTTGGAAAATAATTATTATTTTGCCGTTTTCCAGTCCATTTTTCATGCTACAAAATTCGGAATTTTTATGGGGTCACAGCGTATGAGTTGTGGCAAATTTAATGCCCTCTCCGAATACTCCGAATATGCTCATCATTTTAAAAAATATTCACCCGTTCCAAAGTTACAGGTCAAAACGTAAAACAAGTCAATCAAATTGTGGTCAAAATTATTGAAATCATACGACTTGTTTTACGTTCAAACACAAAGACTCCAAATTGTTTTCATAGACAAAATTAACTTTTGTTTACTTAACCAGTTTTTTTTAACAAAAGACAAAAAAATGTTGAAATTTAAGCAGTGGGCTCTCAACCTCGATTAAGGTTTAACAATGTTAACAGTTAAAGAATGTAGCGTTAATTTTATTTCATTTTATTGTCAATCCCTCATAAATTTTCTCCCAATTCAAGTAAATCGCAAGACAGGACATATTTCAAAATTGCCGTCATCTTCATGTAAAAATATAATTTGGCTTTTATTTTACGTAATGGCTCTTCTCCATTGGTCTCATCTTTTAGTGCGGTTATTTCAAATTATTTTAACTTCCACTTATTTCATTGGAAATTTTCATTTCACTTTGCATTCCGCCACGGCGGGTTTTTTTCTAGTGACTTATCACATGGGCTATAAAATTTTTGTCAAGGATTTGGCCTCCAATTTGGCTATTTTTAATCAATTATTTCTTGATCAAAATGGTACAATAAAAATATTTAATTTATCTTCCCAATTAACTTTAATAATTAAAGTATTAATTAAAGAATTATTCTTATTTAGTTCATAAAAAAGATGGCCGTCGTCACTGGACAAAATATTCAAGACAAGAACTTTTGGTTTTGACATTGCCGCCAATGGTTTACTCGGCTGGTTTTGGGGCCATAATTCTTTTTTTAATAGACAAAACTCGGTTACAATTATTGTACAATTTAATTCCAATTAATTATCAAAATAATTTAAATTTTGGAGCCCTCCTAATCCTGGAGGGATTGTTCATTCTATTTGCAATTGGAATTTATTGTTTTACATTAACCCTTCAACTTTTATTCTTTCTCAAATGTGACTCGACCTTAAAAGATCTCCTCACCAAGTTTATGTAAATTAATTAAAATTAAAATTTTAATAATTCACAATGTGAGTCATAAATTAAATTTTTGACAGGGATCAGAATGGCAAAACAGTGGCAGAGAATTTTGTTCTTTGTGGACTCAAAGACCTGAGAAATTTGATCGTTCTCATTCGCCTCTTCAATAGATGTCACTCTTCGATCACGTGGGCTGTCAAGCTTTTGTGCATGTCAATGGGGACCATTTCCACTTTTTCGTCGATTCGAGTTATGCATGAAAATCACATTTTAGGCCTGTACAATGGAATGATTGGTCTCGATTTGGTTCTGATTTTTGCGGTCATTTATGAAAAATCCTTCTCAATTCCTTTGAACATTAAAACGTTGAAGAATTCCATCTTGGCCATTTCTAATAATTTGACCTCTATTTCGACCAAAAATTATGTAGCAAGATTGGACAGGTCAATACCAACATTGGGGATCAAAGTGGCTGACTATTATGTCCTTGGAAGAATGTGCACACCCATTTTTCTTGAATTGGTCGCCCAATTAGTTGCTGGGCTATTAATTTCATTCAGATAATTAAACACAAAAAAAGGTTGTAAGAAAAAGAAAAAGAAATAGAAATTAAAAAATCAGTTTTGAAGGCGGGGGGGGGGCTGCTTGAGTGCGCATGTGTAGAAAATGACATCAGAGAGTCTACACATGCGCGATCAAGGGTCCTCGCCTTCAAAAGTGATTTTTTTATTTCTATTTCTTTTTCTTAATCTTTCTTCTATACAACCTCTCTATCATTATAAATTATTTAAAATTTAAATTACTTTATTAAATGAAATTGGTATTTTAAAATTTTATTTTGGAATAAATTGAAAATATTTGGCATTAAAATATCATTTTATTTGTTCACTTTTTAGTTCTAAAAAATTATGAAATAAAGTCACGTGGGGACATGAATATTTATTTATATTACTTTGATCCCTTTCACTATTTTCGGATTGTTTTAACGTCGTCATATTTATTTTTGTCAATATCATCACCATTTTACGAAATTCCAAAAGTATTTAAATATGAACTATTGGCGCTATTGCTGTACAATTGCAGAATATTTAAATACAGTTCAATTAAATGGTACCAGAAAAAACTGTCATTTGGTGTTTTTGGTGACAAAGAATTTAATTGACATCACTTTAATCCGTAATTTATTATTATTATTAACCCGTAATTATATTTGTAACTGTAGTTTATTCCGGTTATTCCCCTTTTACTTAACACTGGAGTCACCTATGAATTTCCGATACCCTTTTCGTAATCTTCAGGCCAAAGTTGGGCCAAAATTTCATTTTTGTCATCTTTTTTTTTGCTAAAGATCATGACAATATGTTAACGATAGAAGAATGTCAGTTAAATTTAACTTGCTTCAAATTTCAATGCTACACAAATTTGCTTCCTATTCGAGTCAATCCCAAAACATTTCATATTTCAAAATTACCGCCATCTTCATGGAGAAAATGTCTCTGGTGTTTTTTTTATTTTCTGGCTCTTCTGCATTGGTCTTACATTTTTGTGCGGTTTATTCAAATCCTATTAGTCCCCGCTTATTTTAACGAATATCACATGACCCTTCATTTGGCCACAATTGCCTTTATGTTTGTGACTCATTACATGTGCTACAATAATTTTGTTAAAAATTTAAATGTCAATTTAACCATCTTCAATCAATTTTTTGACGAGGGAAAAAGTAATCAAGGAATTGTCTCCATAATTAATTCTCTCCCGTTTCATTTAATTTTAATTGGCTTTGATGCAGGTTGGCAAAATAGCCGCCGGCGCACTCATTGGACAAAATATTCAAGACAAGAACTTGTCGTTTTAGGTCTGCCGCTAATTTTCAGTGCCGGAGTGGTGGGAGCATTGATTCTTTTCTTGATGGACAAAAGTCGTTTTTATCTCCTTTATCATTTACTACCCGCGACATTTCAAAATAATTACAGTTATGGCGCCTTCTTGATTCTAGAAGTATTTTTCATGGTTTTCTCAGTCGGCAATTATTCATTTACGCTCACCCTTCAACTTTTATTTTTCATTAAATGTCAAGCAACTTTGACGGACTTGATCACCAAGTTTAGGTAAATTGACTAACATTTTTAATCAAAATTATACTTTATTATCATTTATTTAAGTTAAATTTTATAATAGGGATGAAAATGGCAAAAAAATGAGCGTGAATTCAATTCTTCGTGGGGTCAAGGACATGAAAAATGTGACAATTCTTATTCGCCTGTTCAATCAATGTCATTCTTCTTCAATTTGGGTATTGAAACTAATGTGCATTTCAATGGGGACAATTTTAACTTATTTTTCAGTGAGGCACATGCACCAAAATTTTTTCCTTGGTTCGTTCAATGCACTGGCTGGGTTTGAGTTCATTTTTATTTTTGCGTTTATTTATGAAAAGGCTTTTGTAATTCCAATAAAAATTCAAACATTGAAGGATTCCATTTTGGTTGTTTCTCAAAAATTGGCTTTTGTCCCCACCAAAAAATATTTAGCCATATTGGATAGGTCGATACCTACAGCGGGGATTCGCGTAGCTAATTATTATGTTTTAGGGAGAATGTCGACACCCATTTTTCTGGATTTGGTCACTCAACTGGTTGCTGGGTTGTTAATTACGCTTAGATAATTATAAATTAATTTATCAATTATTTCTGAATTGTTAAAATTGGCAATAAAAATAAATATTAACGTTTTTTTATTTTCTCTAACAAAATTTAAATATCCTGCTGCGCTGGCACCCATATTTCAAAATCATATGGCTATGCGACTTTTTTCACCAGTCATTATTTCCATTTTAAATTACAATACGTTAACTTTGGTAATGATTAAATTAATCTATCAATCAAAAAAGGAACCAGGCTGTCATTCAAAATAATTAAATATAAAAATTTAATTATTTAAATTGTATTTAATTCTTCACTCCATT
This sequence comes from Arrhopalites spinosus, assembly GCA_034700945.1. Taxonomy (NCBI): domain Eukaryota; kingdom Metazoa; phylum Arthropoda; class Collembola; order Symphypleona; family Arrhopalitidae; genus Arrhopalites; species Arrhopalites spinosus. The sequence continues at coordinate 18,214 of JAQIVZ010001937.1, forward strand.
TCTGTACTGCCCGATGAATGGAAGGTCGCTGCGAGACATGCCAAATGCGCATGGATTTATTACGGGGCCAAACATCACATTGCGACGTTTTAAATTGAATGACGTCATTAAATTTTAATGGATTTGTAAAAGCGCCCACCCCTAGAGAAAGACTGGAACTCCATGAATTACAAGGGAAACTCAGGTGACCACTACCCTCAGCATGACCTTTCATAGCCCATCCATACTGTGCACACACAATCATTGGTGACATGTCCCCCTGAATTTTTCCGAATAATTCCGAATCCGGGCCCTCAGCTCTAAAAAAACATGCCCGCGTAGTTTGAAGTTATTTCTATCCATTCCGCCTCAGGCCATAAAAGTTCCGGCTCCTGTTGTCCCGATAATTGGAAGTAGACGAATCCAGGCGGGATTTCTGGAATAAAATTATTTTGAAAGTCTGGTAGATTGACAATTTTGGCGGGTAAAATAATAGATACATTTTATTACCAGCGCGATTTTTTAAATCAACGACAGCAGCCATAAGTATCTGGTGCCGTTCTTGAACTTGACCGAGTCTTTCCAAATGAATTTTGAGTTTCGAATGACAACTTTTTTGATCCACCCCAATCCCCGCCATGTCCCTGTCACATGACTCTAATTGAACCTGAAGGGAAGTTTGAATAGTCTTGCCTTTGACAATTTGGGCAGTCAACTGACTTATAATAATTCCCAAAGTATTGATGAAAGACTGAGCAACTAAAAGCTGCCCCATTTTCTTGGACAAACTGACTTGAATTAATTGATAATTTAATTCCAAGTGAGCTAATTGTGAATTAATTTTATCAATTTGTAAACTAATTGACATTAAATTCCCATTAATTGTTGCAATCCCTAATGATTTGTTCTTCCTGTGTCGTTTTCAATGCTGAAATTGTGGACCCACGTTGGGCCAACTGTTTTTGAAATGAATCTTGACCTCCACCCACCTCAGTTAGTTGAGGGACATTTTCATTTAATTGAATTTGTAAAGATTGTTGTTGTACACGAACCTTGACAAGATGATCCGCCTGTTTATTCAACTGAACTTGAAATTGGAGCTCATTTGACTCAATTTGTGAAAATTGTGCCAATTTTTCAGTGAGTTGAATTTGAAATAATTTGTGGGATGATTGCATGTGACTTAAAATGGCCGCCTGTTCTTTTAGTCCATCCTCCAAAGGGTTGACTTGAACACTAATTAAATCTGATGCTTGATTATCAGACTGGGCTTGAAGGGATTTGAGGTCAGTTTGAGATTGACCCAGTCGTGACATTTTATTTTCAAAAAACTCTCTCAGGCTATCCAATTCACTTTGACCTTGCGCAAAAGTGTCACTTTTTTGGCCAATTTGAACTTGAATAAAATTTTGATCTGCTTGGATTTCAGCCAATTTACTTGATTTGGCATTCAACTGAGCCTGGAAATTATTTTCATTGGCGAGGAGATGAGCAAATTCAGAGGATTTGTCATTGAGTTGATTTTGGAGGGAATTTTGATTTGATTCGAGAACCGCAATTTGATGGGAGAGTTGATGGAGTCGTGTTTGAATGTCCAGGTGTTCTATTCTCATTCTTGAAATTGAATTGGCCCGCTGTTCAATTTGAACTGCGGTGGCATTTTGATCAGCCTCCATTTGACTCAGAATAATTTTCTTTTGTTCAAATTGGTATAGCAGAGAATTCTCATCGGCTTGAAGTTGTCCAAATTTTGAGTAGAGGGAGACGTACTGCATTTCAAGGAAATGGCCGATAGCTTCGTCACGTGGACTGAGGGTTGTACTTGGGATTGGAGTTGTGGGAACGTCTCTTTTTTGGCGGGAATCATTTGAATTTAATTTGAAATTATTTTGAAGGGGAAATAAAAATTTTACCCGGGAGTTTCCACTTTCAACAAGCCACGTGTCCTTTAACAAACTGGAGAAAAGTAATAAAATTGTAATTTGAAACATTCCAATTAATTAATACTTAAATTAACAGTTTAAAATAACTACTCTTTTTAATCAAATATTTATTTATTTAAGTTAGTTAAACTACAACTAAAACAGAGCACACGAATGGGCCTAAAATATTGAGTTAGTCATAAATTCCAGTTATTTTAATGCATTTAATTAACTTAATTGTCATTAAATTAAAATCCAGACAGCTGTTATACAATTCCATGGACGAGATCAAAATCCTCAACTTTTTTTTGACCGAAAATGAGTCGTTCTACGTGTCAGTAGACACGTAGAATGAATAAAATGTGTCACTCATCAGAGACACACACCATGTCAAATTAGGTCACCAATTTTTTTTAATTATAGTTATCCCATTATTGTCTCAAAATGCATTTAAAATGCATCATTATAATTAATTCATTAACTCTCCCAAAAACCTTTTTTTCAAAAGGGATTCATTAATCCCTCTGAGTTAATGGAAATGCAATTTAAATTAACTTTGGTACTGGTAGAAGTAGTTAAAAGCAATTAAATTCTTTTGAATTTCTGCAAAATCGTCAATCCCAATTAAATTTAACTGTGTTACCACACCAAGAGTTTTTCTACTAAAAAAATCCTTGACCCATCTTGTACAAAAATGGTAATACATTACTTGAATATTTAATTTAAATGATTATCGAACGTTTAAACTACACTACATTTAATTTTTATTTAGTATTTTTAGTTTAAATTTTAAACTGTACAATTTTATTTAATTTTTAAATGTCTATTAAAAAAATAATGTTTAGAGAGTTTAGACATTTTATTTTATTCGTGACTTTTTTCTTCAGGTCAAGTCAAGTGGTGACCAGCGATGAGGTCCCTCAAGTAAACCTCGCTTCTACAACAACTTTAATGCAAAATTTAAGTTCACAACAAGCCGCCATACTGACAGGTCATACAGAATTTAAAAGGAAATTAGGAGATTTTCAAACGGCCCTCTCAAAATTTCAAGCCAATCACAACACACTTCAAGTTCAACTTCATGAACAGAGTTCCTCCCTCTCAAAAATGCAAGCAGATCAAAATACTTTTGAAGTTCAACTACACGAAAAATCCGCCGCTATAGCCAAAATGGAAGCCAACCGGAATAATATTCAAGCACAAGTCAATCAAAAATCTTCTCAAATCGCTCAAGTCCTCGCAACTCAAAATTCTTTTCAGTCTCAATTAAATTCTGAAACGTCCCAACTGGCCCGCATTCAAGCAGACCAGAAATCCTTGCAAGTTCAACTCAATGAAAAATCGGCTCTAGTGGCCAAAATGCAAGCAGATCAAAATTCCATTAAAATTGACCTAGCAGAAAAATCTGCTCAACTCTCGCAAATTTTAGCCGACCAGAATTCCCTTCAAGCTAAAATTCATGAAAGGTCAGATGAGTTGACCCAAGCGGCTAGCGAGCGCAACAATTTACAAGTGAGGTTGCATGACCATGGGGCTGTGCTGGCCAAGACTCAGGCCACACAAAATAATTTACAGGCTCAAATTGACGAGAAGAGGGCACAGGTCGGGGAGGTCATGGTCAATCAAGAGTTGTTTCAGAAACAATTGACTGAGCGTACAATTCAATTGTCACAAGCCCAAGCGGAACACAATTCACTGCAGAATCAATTGACTGAATATTCCGCTAGGGTGGCTCAAATCAATGCGGACCAGACGGCATTTCAAGCTCAATTGGATGAGAAATCCAATCAGATGGCGCTCATTCAATCCAATCAAAATTTATTACAGGTAATTTAAATACCAAAGTTTATATTTCCCGCTTAAATTAATATTTTGAATTTGTAGACTCAACTCCATGACAAGTCAGACGAGTACGGAAAAGCTGGAGCAGAGTTAAAAGCATTACAAATTCAATTAAATGAAAAATCAACCCAAATGGCGCAAGCTCAAACTAAACACAATGCCCTCCAATTAGATTTATTTGAAGTCCTATCGCAGTATTTAGTCGTCACAGCGAATCTGAAAAGTTTACAAGTTCAACTCAATGAAAAGTCAAGCCATATCTATCCACAATCGAGTCCGAACAAGATTCATTTCAAGTTCAATTGACCAAAAAAGCCACTGAAATTCAACAAATTCAAGGTCAACAAAATATTTTGGGGTCACGTCTAAATGACCACACGACCGAATTAGAGCATATTGAAGGGGAGCAAAAGTCCATGCAGGGACAGATTCAATTTATACATGATAATCCAAGTAAATATATTTTTCTAAAAACAATTCTGAATAAAGGCGGGAATAATATTTTTTGAATTTCAGTGCCCCTCGGCTACGTCTATGTCCAGTTACCCAGTCAGGGTGAGCCCAAGATTTTGTGGCCAAATTTATCGTGGGTAGACGTGACTCCATTGTACGCCGGGTTATTTTTTCGAGCTGAAGGGTCAGGGTCAATGCCTTTTGGGGTAGTGCAGGAACAACAAGCGCCGAGAATAGTTGGGGCGCAGTATGGATGGATGTCAAAGAGAAAAGATGGCGGGAATGCAAGCATGGGCTTTCCTTGTGGGGACTGGAGTACAAGTTTACATGCGGGAGTGGGGATTCATACAAATCCAATGGCGTACACTGACCTCATCCAATTTAGAACTTCGTCTTGTGAAGTTCGACCCAGAAATCAAGCCATTCGGATTTGGCAACGCCAGCGCTAAATTATTTTTATTTTAAATTGAATCATTATCAGTCACATGACTTTCAACAATTAGGCAGATGTGCGGGCCGTTTATTTATTGGATTAAATTATTTTTTAGAATTAAATTTGTCAATTATAGAGCAAAAATAAATTTCTTGAATTCGACCTCCTTTATTCAAATTAGCCAAGGGACAGCTACTCCCACCAAAACCTTTTTTAGAGCCCAATCATGTCCGGCCATAGTAGATATTATTACAATTTGATTGAAAAATAAGCATAAAAAATGGCTACTTGGTATTATTTTTGCAGGTCAAGATTAAGCTCGCTGACTGGGCCGTGATGACGAGGCCCTTGTCCACAAAGAAAAAATCCCCCACGTTGACGCTGAGGGGTCGACAACTCTTTTGATATTTTCGAAACCACAACGACTCTTGTTGAACTTTCCAACTTGCCAACATTTTTAGGGAAGTACAGTGAAGATCCGCCAGGCGACTCAAGACGAGAGTCAGTATAATGGCGCTATTGACGGCATTGACGATAAAACGAAAATTTGTAGTGACGGCGGTCAAGAAAAGATGGATGATGACAGCAATTCCCAGTAATATTTGAAAAATGGCTGCCCAATTTTTGTAAATGGCGCCAAATTGACAATCCAAAGTTTTTAATTCATTGTACCCACTGTGAAGCGACAAGGTCCCCTTCCCCTTTGACCCTCGAACAATTCTACACCAATTACATTAATTATTTTAACCCAGTTTCAAAAGGATAAAAATGAGTCTAAAAACCTGAAAGAGGAGAGAATTGGATGAATGGCGCTGACGTAGCAGAAAACGAACATTATGTGCCAACATAAAAAATAGACATGAAATTCCATAATTAAAAAATGAAGCAAACCCGCCAACAGTTTCAAGAGAAAAGGAATTGAGTGGGGATTTGTTGCAAGAGATGTCACAAGTTCCGCCGCCTGGGGTTTCGTAAAAATTCCAAGGGACCTCCCAATCACTGAAAAACTCATAAAGAATATGAGGCCCTTGAAGTGTCCTCCCACGTGGCCTTCAGCCCTTCAACATCATCTCGACTTAAGTCAAATTGTTCTACACAAAACAATAAAACTTTTAATGAAGAAAAGCGGTAAAACTTGAAAAGGTAATTTACTTGTTAATTTGAATGAAGTGGCCAGAATGGAGTTGAAGAGTTCATGATGACGTCCATAATTTTGAATTGTGAAGCCATGATTCAATTGTAGTGTTGACAAGAACGAGGTCAAATACAACAAACTTATTTTGTCCAAAAAAGGGGCCCCCTCTTCGTATTTCTGAAACGTTGTCCATACAAGAAAAATGGAGTACAAAAAATTTAGCCCAATAAATATCCAAAGATTGCACCAGTAGGAGGAGTGAGAATCAAATTTGAATTTTCCCTCTCTTTGAGAGAAAGAGTAGGGACTCACTCTACAGGAATGGCCGAAATTGGCAAAGCGACCGAAAACAAGGACCGTGTCCCTACTCAACATTTTTTGATTTAATTGGCAATTTCCTCTTTGACTGTCAAAGTAATAAAAATGAAAAAAAGTTGGTAAAATAAAAGACACAAATATTCAACTGGGAGTGGTTGCTGGTAGCCAGTGGCTAAATAAAATGAGAAGCTTGTAGAAAATGAATTACATTTATTGAGGAAAGGCGAGGAAAATTGAGGTCATTTATTTGGAGCCCAAAATTATACGGAAGCCATGAAAGTTTTCATATTTCCGACAGAAAACTGGAGAAAATCAATCACTTTGTGACGGAAAGTAGGAAAACTGATTTATTATTCACGAATGCATTAATTAGTTTTCCAATAATTAAAGCATATGAAAGTAAATTTATTTTAACGGTACGTCAGCAGAATTCAATACCCGGCGCGCATTCGCAAAGTCAGAGCCAGTTTTGTTCTTCATCTTTCAGACAACTACCCTGACTTTGATTACAGATCAAAAATAATTGTGCATCACTTTGTCTCGTCTGTTTGACCTCTAGGTCGGGTCAGGGTAAATATATTGGGAGACAGAGTACAGATCCTGAAAATCCATCAAATGTGGGACAATTGATACGCTCACATGAAGAAAAGGAACCAACTTCACAGCATCAAAACTTAATTGGAAAAAACATAGAAAAATAGAATTCAAAATAACGTTGGCCTTGAGGCAAAATGACGTATCTCCTGTACCTTTTCCTATCACATACACCATTTTCCCTCAACAACCGCCACTATTTTTTTCTATGACCTTTAAATTTTCAGATCCGCGCGTCAAAATTCAAGAAAAACAGATGGGATAAAAAAATGCACGATTTCTGCGGTCATTTGTTCCACCAAGGGCCTCAATTTCACACAATTTTGTCATTTTATTTAGGTCCGCTCGTCATAACCGAATGGCTGACTTTGGACCCGGAAAATTAAAAGTTTTGATTGAGCGGGACTCGGGAGATATTTAAATATTATACATTTGGCTTAATGTTAATTCACAATGTCAACTATCCAAAATAAATTTACATTGAAAATGTAGGCACTGTTTAGTTTATTCAAATATTTAATAATAAATAATTAATTAATATTTAAAAATATTTTTGAACTAAATTCTCCGTCATTTTGACGGCAATGTCCATGCACTCAAAGCCCAGGAGGGTCGTCGCATAATACAAACCCCCCGCCCCTTGCATCTTGTCAAATTTATTGTAGAAGCCCTTGGCAAGGGACGTGGTATTCACATGGGGAAAATATGAGTGTAGTTGTTGGGGCTTGACGAAGGTCGTGACCTTTCCAAACCCTTCAAGTCGTTTCAAGGTCAATTTTAATTTTTGGTGCATTAATTCCAGGTCACTCTCACTGGCAACTTCATCGAAGTCTCCTTTGATCCACGAGTAGCTCGTGAACACATT
>JAQIVZ010001938.1:0-25717 GCA_034700945.1 Arrhopalites spinosus
CGATCCAAGTTATAATATAATATTTCTTATATAACGGACAATCATTTTTATAGAAATAAAATGACAGACAAAAGGTTGATACTTTAGTTTACTGTATGATAAAAAATTATAGCCATTAAGTACGAGTTTTTTTTGTTACGGTATGACAACGGGGGTGTCAATTTTTTAAGAGTTGATACTTGAGTAATTCTGTCGCCTTGATAGTATGTATTATGTCTACTAGGAATAATTGTGATATGATACAAAAAATACACATTTAGTCCTGAGTATCCTCATCAGCTTCATGAGCTAATTTTTCTGCCCTCATATTTTAGTTAAATACACATGACTCATTTCCATTTTAATAACTAAAGTTTATTTTTGATAATGAGTCTTCATTGATGAGTCTATCAAGTCTCCAGATGCAGAGGAGTCTGATTTTTTTTGACGCCAGCTTTCAATCCATGAGGAAATCCACATTAAATATCTTTAATGACTATCACTGCAATGTCGTTAAGATAAAAGATGCTGTTGAATTTAAAACATTTTTTTTCATTTATTTTAAAATGTAAAAGAAAATATTTTAATCTTCTTCTCATTTATAAAAATAAAACTTTCATTCCACTACACTTACAATATTATTCAAGCTCCTAAAATATAAAATACGTCCTCTCAAATGTTTAAGGACATGTAATAAATACTGACGTTAAGAATTACAACAAAAAAAAGATACATTACACGCAGTCACAAGAATCTCAATTTTTTAAATTGAGATTATAACGTGTTTAAAAAAAATACTGAGCAGAGCTAGGGAATATAATAAAAATCTTCACTTTCGTCCATTACAATAAATTTTGAAGATGAGACTTTCTTTATTCATTTTTAAATTTATCTTTTAAAAGGGGATTGCTATTAAAGTCTATTTTTGATATCTAGTTCAACAAAACGTCAAAAGGAATAAATAGAATTGAAATTGAAGGTATGATGGATCATGGTACAGTCAAGTAGATTGAAGTCAATTTGGAATAAATTGATTTTTATTCTCTGTAGACACTAATGATAATCATTTTTTTGGAACGTCAATGGAAAAGATGGAGGGAAGTCATGCACAAAAAGCATTATAAAATAATTAACATTTGAGAGGAGAGAGAGAGATCAACATCAACTACTCTTATCACGAAATATAGAAACATGCATTGCTTCTGTATTATAAATATTCTCAAAAAAATGTGTACAGGGAAGCTACAGAGAGTCAGTCATAATAACAATAATAATAAAAATATGTGATGGCCGATTTAACATTTGAATCTTCTTCTCTTTGTTCTTGTGGAACGAATCTATTTTATGTTACAATGATATACATACGAGTTATGTATCTAAAGAACTATATAAAGAATGTAAACAGTTTAAAATTTATTGTGATAAAAATTTAAAGCCACGCCACTATTACACATGAAACCATTATTATTAGATATTTCTTGTTCCAACAATTTATAGGATAATTGGAGTTCTACAAAAGAGTTACAAGAGAGTGGGAGAGGGAGGCCAAAGTCATTTTTATTGAAAAAAAGGTAAGAAAAAAGGGGTTCAAATTAAAGTGAGGTATGGTATGTCGGATGTATCATGTGGATTTTTATAAAGTTTTTTTTTTGTTTCGTGTAATTTATGCTACCAAGACACGACTTTTTATTTACTAACATATGAACAACATCCATCTACTAAAAGATGAACCAGTACTAATGGTTTAATTTTTCTTTTTCTCTCTCCAAAAAAAAACTTTTACAAAACTGGTAATTTAACCCGTCAAAATGTATTTTTTTCTGAAATCTTCTCTCAAGAGATTGATAAGAACCTCCAAGAGTTATGTGGACAGTGATGAAATTCAATTTAGCCTTAATTTTTATCCTCAAATTCAGTAGTTGAAAAAAAAATCAACCTACTCTTCTTCCACGGTTTAAAAAAATAGTTTCAAAACCTGTCAGTCTCAGAGACCTTGTCCAAGTTTGGAAGCCAATTAAATTCAGCTTAAACTTTATGTACACTACATTTAGTCATGAGTCATGGTTAATTTCTTAAAATAAACTTTAATTTTTTGTTTTTGACACTACAAATGTCTCGAGTAAACAAGAGACACTAATACATAATAGGTATAACCATTTTAGCTTTGAAAGGCCATAAAAATAATATTAAACGCACAAAGTCAATTTCTAAGAACCTTTAGTTGAAGACTAAATTTCAAGTAAAAGTGTTTACACCTGCATTACTGTAGTGCATACAACATTTACTTTTTTTTAGAGATGCCGTCTAGCTTAGAAATATTTTTGGGATGAGGGAGGAATAATTATTGGGAGATGCACGGTAGGCTCGTGTATTTTTTGTGGGTACTCTTACTTGTTAGTTTTTGCTAAACTAACGATAATGTTTTAAAGGTTTATACACAAAACCACCTGACAGCATTAAACTTACTTGATTTTTTTATTTTTACGATGACATTAGAATGTACAGGACTCTTGTGAGCCTTTGGTTTGAATGACTGAAGAAAATTTTGAGATTTCAAGGGTCTAATAGAGCAAGTAGGACAAGGTACTCAATACTCATGCATTTTAAAACAGTGTGGTTATGCATCGCTATCCTCAACAAGATAGAGAGAGAGAGAGAGAGGGGTACTAATAATAACTACTTGTAAGATAAACAAGTCCAGCACCAGGTTATGCCTTGAATAATAAAGAGAAATCAGAGCTGAGAGTAGTTTAGCTGAGGTCAAGTGAGTCATAAATTTTGGAAATGCCCGTCCCTTTGCTAATTTTGTTCATTTCATATAAAAGTGAAAAGTACCCAACATGAAATTCAAAGCTACTGTAATTTGAACATGAGAAAGGGCAGACTATTCTAGAATGTGGAAAAAAATTCAAAGAAATTTCTCGAGTTTTTCTAAGAACTTGGAAACATTCATATGTACAAGATAATAGTAAACAAAAAAAAAAACATTAAATAAAATATTATAAAGGTAGTCCATTTGAAAGGTCCAAAGTTCACTTTGACAGATAAATTCCAGGATTACTAAATATGAACAGAAAAAGTTTGTTCACGCGGAACTGGAATGTTTGATTTTTTTGCTTGATGTTTTAGTATACATTAGTAAAATTGTACATTCATTTATTTTATTTTTTTAAAAGTAAGAAACTTGAAGCTTTGTAATAAATTCAAAACATTACTTTTACTTTACAAACTGCGTTGAATTTATGTACCTTTCAAACTGAGCTACAGTCTATACAGAAAAAATAAACATGGGGGCTACATGTTTACACTTACCCTTATTGACTTAAATGGTAATAATTTAAAAGACTTTTTGACTTTTGTTTGTACAATATAGAGCATGAGTATGTGTCCTTTCTGGTTTGTTGAAATAATGTACACTTTTACTTCAAGTCAAGGGAGGGTGTAGTCGTGGAACTCCTGGGTTAGTTTAAGTATCATGAACATTATATTAATCTTTTCAAGTGGGACTTTATTATGCAAGTTCCTCAACACAAAATAAGTGTCGACAGGTCAACCAAATTTATTTACATATTATTATCTCGGGGTGGGCCAGAAAAGTGCGTACCAAAATAGTTTTTTTTAGTGCAAAAATAAAAACAATTTTCAGACTTAATATGTACAACCCACTTACTCATCGTGGAGACATTCTGAGAAAAACAAGTACAAAAGAATTCTTTTTTTTTGTAATATATACAGGAGTCTCTTATATAATAATGAAATGTAGTGGAGAACATTGAAATTGTAGGAATAACAATAGAATTAAACACACACTTTGCTCCAAGTCTTGTGTATTTAATGATTAAAATAAAGACGGATGACTGACGTCTTCCTTCCTTGGCAGATTATTCCATGTCCCCACTCTCAGGACAAGGCAATGGCATAAATAAGTTTTATGGAAATATAATGTATATACGATAACAATAAATATGTATATTTCATAAAGTCAACTAGTGACAACTATTATTAGTATTTATTATTATGTATGTACAGTCGTGCTAATTGTGTCGACGCATTTTTCCTTTCATTGCCTCAGTCCTCACAACAACAAATGGCATGCAAAATTTTTGAGCTAGAAGGGTTAAATATTTTAAACACATACAAAGTTTTTTTTTGCGTCGTACACTCGTACATAATGTAATAGTTAAATTTTGTTGAGGGTTGTTAGTTGTCGTGGAGAAGGGGATATTGAATAAGTACTTTTAGTTGTATACTCCTACATTGAAAATGAAATCTCATTCTCTTCTTCTTCACGGACTGGTGACAAAAATCAACTCAAGCTGAAAATCTTTTGTGTTTGAATTCTTTTTTTTTGCGTGTGGTAGGTATAGGATGCGAATTGTTTTTAAATATATTTTTCTTTGTCCTGCAAAACCTATATCTGTATTTTTTGTATATATCGTGTATTCATCCTTTACAACATATATCGTTGTCGTTTATATATAGTGGTTGGCTAATCAAGAGCTATGAGTAAATTAATCACAAGAAATTGTGTAATGAAATTAAATTGGAAATTATTTTTACTGCCTTTTTTTAATATAACAAGGACTAATTCTATTTAAATATGTAGTCAAAATATTTTCAATGTCTTCATAATATTTAACATTGTTTCTTACTGTAGTTTGTAGTAGTACTTTATGAAATATGGGAACAATTAAAAAGAGGAAAAAATTGGAATAATAATAAATGGGAATATATGTATCTTAGAAAAATCCTTCAAAATCTTCAAGGGAGCATGATGATATAAATAATTATCATAATAATATACATGTCAATGTTAGACTACCGGTATTAATTCCAAGTATTTATTTATTGTACCTTTTTTTATTTATTATTTATTCCATGTAAAATAAAGCAAGGTGTTGTGCATGAAAATGATGACAAGAGCAAAATATTAAAAATATACATTCATAAAGTTAACATACAGTACAGACTACAGTACAAGTTATAAGCCTGAATTTTTATATTAAATGGGAGACAATTTATATAAGTTATACAAGTCTGTTATCTGTATTTCCATTCGTACACATGACCTTCATGAGGTCAACCATAAAAATTTGTTAAAATTATTCACAGTCTGACCAGTGGAATTTATAGTTTGTAAGTACACAAAATAATTACTAGTAACAAACTACAATAATTATTGTATTAGATAAGTATAAAATGGGAAAACTTTTTTTTGGACAATACTTTTTTTATCCTATGAGAATTTTAGTCGTCAAGCACGATACCATGATGCTGTGTATTTTCACGCTGAGGCTGAGAGAATTAGGTTTAATTTGTTTTATATAAAAAAAGAACGTGCACATTATTTTGTGAACATGTACACAAAAAAATAGTTGGAGTTGAAGTAGTTTGTTGGAAAGAAGTGATGGGAATTAAATTAGAACAATTTTTTTGCAACGTAAGACATAAAGTAAAGGGGAAGGGAGAGTAGAAACAACATGATATTCGACCTTTAGAAAATAACTGAAGGTGGTTTACTACTTATTTTCTATTATTTCATACAAAGTACTTTACAAATATTATAACATTGGCTCATGACATTCTTCTTCGAAATAAATAAATTTTATAAAACTGATTTCCAATCCATTTTTCATGATTTGATTCCAAGATCAATTAATGCTCAATATCAAAAATATATACATGTACATGAAATTGCGGTCACTTTCTCATCTTAATTAATTTTTAGACCCCCTTAACATTTTACATAAATAAAAATGTGTATAAATAGGTTACAGAAAGTTTTGTCTTTTTTTCGTGTTATACGACAGTTGGTCATTTAAATTTAAATGTTAGTTTATTTGTAGTATTGCCAAAGTTATTCTAAAATGCATACAGTATTATTGGAGTGAGTACACTGCACGTGTACATTATATAGATACTCTAATTGAATGTATAATACTTTCTTTAGTTTAAAATTCAGAATAGCTACTGGCAAAGTCGTGATGTTTATTTTTTACTTGAATTTCTATAACTAAAAAGTCTCCACTTTTCTACATGTCTCTTGTACTTCTATTAATAATTTGAAAAAAAAGTATTTCAATCTATACAATTTCATGGTTTGTTGTACTATTTGTTGAATGTTATTTTATATATATTTTTGTGTTATTTTTATTGCAGACTCAGGTGTCGATGAAATCAAGACGAAAAGTTTTACTGCCGTTAGTGTGAGAAGAGATAAAGATAAGGAGCCGTGGAAACATTGATTCCTTGTCACCTTCTTGTCACCTGCTAAGTTTTTACGCTTGGAAAGCCAAAGAGATACATACGCACTCTCGGGAACGTAGGTACATTGTTAAAGAAACATTTTTAGAATGACAATTCTCTTTTAGATATTTTTGTGCGTGTCCAAATTTGAAAAAAAAGTACAAACTACAAAAAACAAAATATATAAAAATTATTTCTATTCAACATTCGATGTGCCGTTGACAACTTTTCTCCTTGTTCGTCTCAAACGAAGCGAATACAGTCCAGTATTTTAGTACAGATAAATGGTCAAAGAGAATTTTGTAAAGAGCATACTATTTTTTAACTTGGATATATTATATCGATACAAAGAAACAGTTAGGAAATATTTTTATTATAAATTTGTTAGTGTTACATGAAATAGTTTTATTTTTTTGCCTTACTTGTACATACTATAAGAGGAAACAAAATGTTAGTATGATTTTGGCCCTAAAAAAACACCTGCTTTCATTCCATCAAAAATTTAACTTGTTCATAAATTTATTTTATTGACTCTATGCTGTTTGTATATAGCTATATAATGGCAGTCGTTTTATTACCAAAATTTATTTCTCCAGTATTGTAGAAACGTAACCAGAAGAGACGTTGAAATTGTTTCAAAGTTCTAAATTAAGTATCAAAGTTACAGAGAGAGACAGCATGGGTAATAAATGTCAAATTTCAAAGTATTTTCCAAGAACTATTAGAATGGAATCTACTATAGTCATCATCCAGCAATGTTTATTTTTCAGTGGAAATAAATCTGAGAAATCAAAACATTTTATCTTTTTTTTTCTCCTCCCTTCCACTCTACTCTTTATACACTTTGAATCTGTCTGTGAAGATAAGAAGAATCATTAATTCAGTTGAAAAAACTACAACAACAACTTTTCATAAACAATGATCCGAATCGGCTTCCCTTTAATAGCTTTTTTTTGTAGTCAAGCTGATGACTCTTGAATTCAGAACATGTCAAGTATTTTCTATCATTTTCAAGTTGAACTACTTTGGATACTCTTGAACAGTTTTTGTATGTAAACATTCAATTTTTGTTAAAAACTCTCTAATGGTCTTTTCAACGCCGCTCAATTGGATTGGATATTTTTGTGTACATCCGGAAAAGTTGTTGATTTTTTGAGAGCAATAAGATATTTTTTTTCTGAACGTAAATGGTAACTAAATTGTAGTTTAAAAACGTTAAATTGGTAAATTTTATATATTGACATACTTTAATGATTCAAAAACCTACAGAGTGCAAGAAGAGAACACATGTAGTAAAAATCTCGGCGTAACATTTATCCAAGTGGAAAGTGGCACCACAAACATAAAAAGTGTAGAGACCACGTACACGTGTGGAGAAGTAAAAACTAAAATTCATTTCTTTGTATGTAATTTGCAGATACAGGAGCCAAATAAGAAGCTGTGATTTATCAACATTAAACAAGATTTAAGCCGTCTCAAGAAATTGGGGAAAAGTGTCGGCGAAAAAATCAACACTTTAGAGAGATACAATTATTGGGAAAAATGTGCTCTTTAATTTCTGGTGCCTAATTGACATAATATGTGGTGATGATTTGAACTCAATTTTTATTTTGGAGAAAACAGTGCGTGACAACATTATTCAAGAAAAAAAATCAATAATAATAGACATTTGTGTATGTAGTGACAGACTGTCAATAAATTGAACGTCATTTACGTTGCTACTTAGTTAATAGACAAATTAGTATTTTAGAGTCATAACGTGGTGCTAAGGATAAGATTAGGGAAGACATTTGTCTTTTTAAAATCTTTACTAAAGTGCTGTACTCATTAAAAGATTTTTAAATTAATAAGTGACACTTTTTTTTCAAAGAAAAAAGTTCCAAGTGGAAAAGCACTGGTAAATATTTTTTTTTGTAGTCTCAGTTCAGTTTAAACTTTCAATCTGTGTTGTGAACATTAGACAAGAAATGTCAGTGTCATGTACTCAGTCTCTACCTGCTGGGTAATAATTCTTGTTAAATGAATTGGAAACTACATTTACTATTGTGTATCAAATAAATTTTGAAAAAGTGAATGGTGCTAATTTGAAACACAGCTTTAAGTGAAAAATATTTTTTTAAAAAAACTCTCTTTTTAAAGTGTGAAGGAAGAATATTTTTTTGTGAAAATGCTATCAAATCATCGTTTGAGTGGAGATGACAAGTCTTTACGTCAATACACTTCAACTCCACATTTGGACACTTATCGTACTGGTGGTCACTACTCCACAACAACTGGAATAAAGAGACCCCCAGGAGGCTCAACATTCAATCATCATACAAATAATTTAGGGCCATATCAACCACCAACAACTTTCTCAACATTTTCAAATAATAAATCAAATGCAGATGTACGTTACAGGGATGATCCCAATCCTTATAAAGTGAGTACAATTGACGAATTTCGTATTAAAGTTCAAGATCCCTACAAGTCATCCAGACAAATTCATCAAATGCAAAATAATTATAATACTTACTACACGGGGGACGAGTCTTCCACAGACTTGCCAGAGACGGCTCTCAAACGTCTTTCCATCAAATATGATGCTCCCCAGTACTATCCACACTCGACAACTTCCGAATGTGACTATGAACTCCCTGACCCAGACTATGACCAATTTGATGGTTCCACTGCAGGTAGTTCAGATGACCTTCCCATTCCCGATCCTTTACCAAGTCCTCCTAATGCTGACTCTTGTGGGGAGGAATATTCCATCAGTATCAGTGCTTCAGAGGAAACAGCCTCAGCAAGTCATTCATCTCCAAGTCCAACAACAGTGACAAAAATCTCAGATGAAGAACGAGCCAAAATTGAACATGCACTGAGGGGACGAAAAACTTCAATTTATGTGGCTGACTCTTTGGCTAATTTATATTACATGAGCAAGTCTTCTTCTCCTCCTCGACCCAATTCAACCGGATCCACAGGGTCGGGTCATAGTGGAGGGTCCAATGCACAAGATTGGGTTCTGAAATATACCGGTGTTCCAGTAAGTTTACACTATTTTATTTTTATGACTGTCATACAGAATGATCAAATTTTTTTATCGTAATTAATTTGCTATTGTGTGTTTTTTCAGTGTTTACTTCTTGATACGGGGGAAACAAAGAATCGTGATAGAAGACAAATTCAAATTATACTGGCCGAGTCATGTACAGGACTGGCTTTGTGGAAAGATGTTGTAGACAATTTAACCAGTTATAGAGTCACGAATGAGTCGAGTTCTTTTCATACGATGCACTTATCCTCAGACCATACGACAGGTAATTTAATTGAAATTAATTTTATGAATTTAATTTTATAGATTTCATAATTTTGATTCTTCCATTTCAGTCGTCGGACTTTCATTTGATGACGAAGAGTCTGCTGAGAAATTTGCTCAACGTATTGATAAGCTTACGTCAGAGTAAGTCATCATTTTTATAATTCAAATTTTTAATAATTTAAAAATTGGATATTTCACTATCTTAATCTATTTTTTTGATGTATTTTTTGCAGTTTTGCGAATATTAGTCTGTCCGGGTCAAAGGGTAAGCACAAAAAGGATAAAATTAAAGTCAAACCAGTCAAGTATGTGAGGCCAAAGAAAACTTCAATTTCTCAACCCTGTGGATTCATGCATGTGTCGTCAATTAAACATGGAAACACCCAGGACCTTTCCACTCTCCAACCATTTGTCAAGACGGGAGGCAAAGCACAGAAATCCCCCACAGCCTCAAATAGTAGCAATCCTGAATTTTCTTTTTAATAAATCCCAATTTAATCCTCAAATCCTCTTTTTTTTGTTGCTACATACCATAAAATTACAACGATGTAAAAAACGAACAAATATATTATTATTTATGTTAATAATTTTCCTATTAAATCTCCTAAATCTCCACTCTCCATAAGTAGTTTAAAAAAAATATATAATCCGTACGCAAATACATACAAAGTACTGTTGGTGACTATGTAATTCAGTTGTTATATTAATCTATATCATATTATCGAAATATTTTAACATATGGTTGACAAAATAAATAAAGTTGAAGAAATTATGTGCCACAAGCTAGTTCTTAGTTTACAACACTAATAAATATATACTTCTAGTTATTATTTTTGAAATAATATTAATTATTGTGACAGAATGCAGTTATTATTATAATTTTATTATAGTTTGCAAAAACCTTTGTTTGACATATATATGCTTTGTGTGTCATTGTAAAGATCATTTGACATTGGTTTTATGACTCATAACTTATGAGATTACAAAGCACAAGACGGAATATTCTTTTTGAAAAAATTATTTTTTAAATGCTTTGTGTGTGCTATCCACTATTTTCCATGGATGTACTTATTTGAGGTGTATTTTTAAGTTTACTTTTTTTCAATAGGCAATTCATTGTTGCACAAATTTAATGAGAACTGATAACTTAAAATGTACATTGTACTATTATTATTTTGATGTTAAAAAAAACTCGAAAACAAGATGAACAAGTATTTTATGGGACATTTAATTTTTAGCCTAATTATACTATATGATAAAAAAAGTTTGAGTGAAAGTGGCATAGGTTGTGGATAATGTCATAATTATGCTGTAGCCTGTGTGTATAAAAATAAACTTATAAGAAACGAAAGAAAATATTTTCCAAATGAGTTGCATATATAAAATTTTGTCAAATAATATATGAATCAGCTAAGAATATAAAATTTTGTTGATGTTCACGGAATGATGGCTTGATCAATTTTATCATGTAGAAAATATCCTCTATATATATAATATTTTGAAAGAAAGGACAAGTTTAGAGCTTTTGAAAAAATACTATATATTTGTAATAAAAAACTATCTCTTCTGTTATTTGAAATCTCAGACGCCTACAATTTGTGCCTTAACTATTAGATTTCTCTATATAAAACTAACTTAAATTGTACAAACTCAATGTTTGGGCAAAAAAATATAATTTTCTGAAATTTTTTGTGTTCGTCTGTACTTAAATAACTTGTTTTGTTTTGAAAATGAAGTTATGTTTAAATTGGAAAAAGTTAATTCTATACATTCTGTCTGTTTATATTGTATACTTAATCTACAAAACATTTATTTTGCTATTATTACTATATGATTTGTTGAAACAATATTGTTATCATATCTTCCTATGTAAACTGACTGTAAACATTCCTGAAACTACTTGATTCGTTCGTCAATATTGAAGAAATATAATTTTAATTCAGCAGCTGTATGTACGAGATGAAATAAAAACAGTTTTAATGAAACCATCAAGAAAATGTACTAGTTAATTTCATAAAATCTTTAAGTGGAACATTGTAAAATCAAAAACAAAACAAGAGGAGAAAAAAGTTTTACGAGTTTTCATTAATAACTCGTTTTTTATTAGCACTTTTTAAATGCAAAAATTATTAACTTGTTCACATGACTCATACAAATTACAATCAAGAACGCAACTATTTTTTTGTATGGTTGTATAATTTATATAAAGCTAAGGTGATTAGCTAGAATATTTTCCCGCTCAAGAAATACCACACACCACTATACATTTTTCCATCCGCTTTTATTCTCATTATTTTGCGAACCTATGACCCGGTACGCTAGCATGATAATGACTTGCTAATGTAGTCCAGGCTGATTACCATTTTGAAGTAATATTTCGAGGCTTAGCATCAGTTCGGGTAGGGATAGTCTTTAAATGCTGGCTTGAATGAACGATAGACTCTGTAGAGAAAGAAATAGAAATATTTAGTCGAAAGTTTCTCTCTTGATCTCTAAAAACTTTATAAAAACTAGTTAAAAAATCCTAGCAGTGTGTGTGGCACTGTGTGGTCATAAAATCTAAAAATACGCATTGTCACATTTAAGTACCTTCATTTTTCGCAGTGGAGAATCTTCAATATAATAATAATTTAGTCCGTGAGTCTGCTGGGAACTTTCACGGGTCGTGTTGAGCGTCTCGTTGGCGTGACAGACTGTAGCACATCCTGTTTTTCTTTTACTTTAGAAATGGCCTTTGGACTCTTCAGACTATCGATTGAATAAATTGACTGATTTTTTCGAGGTCTACCCCTTTTCCGTACTTCAAGAGTGTTTGTACTGTGAAAACTGTTCTTCTGATGATCATGATGATGATTAACAATTGGAACAGAGGAGGAATCCGAATCCCAAGGCGATAAGAGTGGTGTCATTGAATTATTCTCTCGCATAACAAAATTGTCAAGATGGTCAGTTTCAATTTCGGTAGAATGATTGGAACTTTGATGAAAGAATGTAATGGGGGGTGTTATCGAGCCCAAAATTTCTTTTTCTTTACTACTAGTACTACCTACACCACTATTCATAGAAATTTCATTAAAATCAACATCTATCGTTGTCCCCTCTTCCTCTTCTTCCATGGGAAAGTCAAAAAATAGCTCAGACTCATCCTCTGGTTCACCAATAGAGTCTAATGATAAATTACGAATTTCCAATTGTGCTGGTAATAATGAAGAAGAAACATTGTACATGAATTTCCTCGAAGATTTGACAGGTTTGGAAGAGCTCACAATTATAGGATCTAATTCCATTCCATCACAAACTGTCACTACAGCCCCTGGTGAAGGGACACTACAGTCTTCGTTGATACGTGACTCGTTTTCTACTTTCGCTTTTGAAATATTAAAGCCCGAATAAATCGAACTCGAAGAAGTAGTACTTGCTGTTGAGGAGGAGTAAGAATAATTATAAAGAGAAGAATTTGTACTTGCACAGGGATTCGAATATTTTTGAGGTGAAGTAAGGATTTTCGGACGACTGTATGTTGGTGCATGGCGTTGTCTAAAATATTTAATGAATAACAATTATTGTACATACAACAAATTAATTTAATTTCAGCAACAGTATAAAATTATCATATTACATGTAAGTATTTAAAAAGATTCAAGTTACCGAATGATATTTATCTTTGGAGGTGTGTCTTCGACCATCTCTGGAACAAAAAATTGACTGGTTAATAGTTCCTTTTTCTTTGACCGCCTCTTGGTAGGTTTAACTTGTTCCATTCCAGGTTCTCTTGGTTTCCTTGCATACATGTGGTCAAGTCTCCAAGAACTGCAAAATCAAAATCATACAATTTATAAATATTGTTCACATTACACACATTAGCATGTATCACAAAATTATTAGACAGAACCAACTACAACAACACATCTAACAACACGTCATAGACTTGAAATCTCATAATAGTTAGTATGTATGATTATGTCAAAACTTACGGAACTTCATTGTCTGACTCTGCAGCTAAAAAAGCTATATTTTCTCCGTCCAAAATAGGCAGTAAAGAACCATCAGCGTCGACAATATAATATTGTGGAGATGGTTCAGGAGCTAAAGTGACAACATCTTGAAAGACCTGGTGACTGGTGCCGTCCAAAGAAACAAATTCACCCCATTGATTTTGTGACAAATTACCATCATTCAATATTTGAACAACTTCCATCTTTTCTCTTTGGTGTTGACTGTGTCTGTCATAATTTAAAAAAAACAAAATCAAAATCATAATTTTGTTTACATTTTGTCAGAATCATATTACGTGATGCAATATGTATTTTAATGTAGCTTACATACCATTTACGATTCCTTGATTGCACAGGGTGTGGAGCCGAGTTTGTAGCTCCGATACAAACACACATTATTATGTGACTGCTTCTCTCCAGTTATTTCAAAAATTCTTTATTTTAATAATTTTTCCAAAAATTCCAAAAATTTTTCATAAAACCCTCTCTGTCTCCATTTTGGAGGCAAATATTCAAATTTTTTTTGTTTTTTTTTATTTATTTTTTTTACATGTGCTCTAATGAACGAAAAACTTTTTGATTCGGTTTTACTAAAATTAGGAAGGGATGTTGGTCCTCACGACTACGATTTACTCTTCGGATCTAGTGCTACCAGTAATCGTTCAGGAAAAAGGCAGTCAAAGTTTCAAGTGGAATTATTTGAGACAATTTCGGATATTGAGAGTGAAGTGATTGAAAAATATTTTTCCGGTGGACACGAGGGTCCCAGAGAGGACAGATTAGATACGACAATAGATCATGTCATTGCAACTCAAGTGGACTTGCAGGAGAAGAGAAAACAGAATGAGGAAGCTGAAAAGATTTTAATTTGGACAGACTATTGTCAAGATTCTGGGATTGAGCCAGAAAAATTAACAGAGTTGATTAATCTACCAGATCATATTTTTGATGCCATCATTTCTAGTGCAAATTTATCTACGGATACTTTGAAAAAAATTGTCTTTGCAGCTTGTGAGTTTAAGGACATATCTCCCAACAAATTGGGAACTTTAGCTCAGTATGGTCTCTTACCAAAGGTAATTATAAAATTAACTCGAAAAAGTTCAAAATGTTATTGATTTGTAATGTAACTTTCGTTTAAATCTGCATATTAAATTTTGCTATTGTTTCAGGTTTGTGAGTCTGATGTTCCGATTCGTACCGTTTTTCCAATTTATCAAAAACTTCTCGCAACCACGTCATCCTTAACCATGTTGAACCGGGTTTTGCTACCAATGTTCAAGATAAATGCTGTAATTCCAAGACCATTTTATGGTAATGTCGACAAGGAACTATTTTTCAAGTAAGTGTATTTGATATCATCTTAATTAATGACAGTCATTATAATGTAACCAAAATGATGGTAATTTTGTTCTTTACTTGACGATATAGGTTATCAGTTACATGGATGAATGAAGAGTATATTGAGCTGACAACGACGTCAGCAGCCACTCTCAACCATTTATTGGAAGACATAAAAGATATGGATGATCAAAATCATGAAATTATTATCAAACTATTGGATAGGTCCGTCCGCTACAGGCCCAATGATGACGACGTGTCATTTTTCTTTTGGTTAGTAGTGAGCAAATTTGGTGAGAATATAAGTGAAGTGAATTTAAAATTGTTACAAACATTAAATCATGCAAATGAAACAAAAATGAAAGACAGAATTCATTCTTGTATAGAAAAACAATTGGCAAATTTTTCGTCGGTTAAACATTTATAGTTTTTATTTATTCCCCGTCAATTGTAACAAATACTGCTCAAACTATTTGTGATTCATAATAATTAATAGTGTAAAAATATTATATTCATAAAAATAAATTGTAAATAAATCATTTTTATACCCACTTGCTAATACATAGAAAAGTTAATTGTTTACTACGTCACTTTTTTCAATTGTATTTACAAACTTAGCTTTCTTTAAGCTTTCTTCCATACACACTTTCTTTGTTTGTTGACAAATCCTAAGTTTCATGACGGGCATTCTAAGAGATTTTTAGTCTTGCATTCACCAATTTGTCTGTCAGTTGACAAAAGCCAATGAAAAATATAGTCTAGCTTAATATACTTGGTCACTTCATGTGTTTACAGGATCGGCTATCATCTTTTCAAAAGAAATTTCGTACTACAAGTCAATTATTCATAAGTTTTTGATGCAAAAAGAAGAGAAAAATGCAAAATTAAACCGAGGCCTTACTGGGAATCGAACCCAGAATCTCCTGTTGTCTAGCGTTGTTTGCCACAGTACTAGACAGGCGCCTTAACCATTTGGCCATAAGGCCGGCCGATGCTTGGCGTTGGAAAAGAGTGACATATAAACTTCAGCCTCCCCACTTCCACCCAGACCAACTTTCTCTATGGAAAGTTATCCCATTATTTATTTTGACTAGTTTGCATTTGTTTTAATCTACTTCCATCCATTCCATCCACAATTATATAGCATGTACAGAGCCACAAGGTAGATTCCGTCAATTCGACAATTTATGAGCATCTGTTGACTCCACAGGGTCATAATAAATTCGAAGTTCCATTTTGGTGTCTTCTTTTCATTCAATTCACCAATTTTTGTACGATAAAATGACGTTTCATAAATAAAAACAGACAATTGTAGATTGTAGACCTAGATTGTAGCATGCAGGCTTACTTACTACATTTCATCAGTTTTAAAATTCCATAAATTAATTCGTTCAGTCTTTAATGCTCATATTCCGAGTAACTACTTGAAACAATACCAAATTGTAGATGAACTTGGCCTTTCTCTACGAAAAATTTAAAAACGAGAAAAAATATTTTCATTAAAAATTTTGTATTTAGAATTTTTCCTATTATAAAAATTAGTGACGTTAGCGACAGACTGTCCTTGACAGTACATTGTGCAAGAAGTATTTGACTACTTTTAAGGTGGAAAACTCGCAGTCCTTCGTCTCAAAAGGATGGGAGATTTAATATTGTTATTTTTTTTTGCTATTTTTGTTTTTTTGGATATTCTGCATTGGGGTAAAAGTCTGGTGCATTACCATTTTAAACTTCTTCAAAGATCTTTGGTACCATGTGAAACACCAGTACAATGAACGAGTTGTCAGCAATTGACTCGTTATCTCAAAAATCCAATCATTTAATCAGTCAAAGTGTCATGAATTTTATGAATCATAATAATTCTTTGACAAGGTCCAATAGTTCCGGGCAGTGACCTGCCAAAGATTGGAAAAGTGGGCTCAAATTTCCACCGAAAGATTTACGAGTCAGAACATCCGATGAGACAGATTGTGAGGGTAAAGAATTTGAAGATTTTTGTCTCTCGCGTGAACTCCTCCTGAGCATCTTTGAGATGGGTTGGGAGAAGCCCTCGCCAATTCAAGAAGCGTCAATTCCTATGGCCCTTTCAGGCAGAGACATTTTGGCGAGAGCTAAAAATGGTACAGGCAAGACTGGAGCTTACTTTATTCTCATTTTGGAAGGGGTCGACTCATCTATTGACGCTATACAAGGTGAAATTTTTGTTCTAATTAATATTTTATATCTATTTTATTTTTAGTAAGTAAGGAAGTTGTAGCTTAGTCAACATATCTGTTTCCATTTAGTATGATGAGATGATGGATTCCCCCACGTCCTCGAATGGTGGACGATAAATCCAATTTTGGCTAAAAGTTATCATGCATAATTTACCTATGTATGATTGTACTGTAAATGTCATATGTGTGATTCTCTGGGTTTTTTTTTGCTGGAAATAAATTTTTGACATTTACTTCATTTCCAGCTCTGATAATAGTTCCAACAAGGGAGCGGGCACTCCAAATAAGCCAGATTTGCACGGACCTTGCTACTAGCAATTTGCTAGTTCTTGCTAGCATCTGAAATTTAAAGTGATGGTTACGACTGGAGGTACGGGACTTAACGGGACTCAAGGATGATATTATCCGCGTTTATCAAACTGGTAAAAAATAATAATTTACATTCATTCCAACTATCCATAGTACATTCATGTACTTTTTTCCCGTACCTTTCTTCTCTGTAGTTGTCATTCTTCCTCATTATTGTATTCTTTGTATAGGTTTATTTTGTTATACTTTATTCGGAAACTTTTTTTCTTGTCCCTGCATTTCAGTGTACGTGATAATAGCGACCCCGGGTATAGTCATTCATGGAAAAGAACGTGTGTAAGATGGACCAATGCAAAATGCTTGTTCTCGATGAGGCAGACAAGCTTCTCTCACAAGACTTCAATAGAATGCTTGATAAACTCATCTCATTTCTCCCACAAAAAATTCAACTACAATTACAACATAAATATGTACAGAGCCACAAGGCAGATTTCGCCAATTCGATAATTTATGAGCATCTGTTGATTCCACACAGGGTCATAATAAATTCAAAGTTCCATTTTGGTGAATCTTTTTCATCCAATTTTTGTATGATAAAATAAAGTTTTATAAATAAATACAGATAATTGTAGATTGTACAGTGTAAGCAGGTTTACTGAATTTTATCAATTGTGAACTTAATTTGTTCAGCCCTGATTGCTCATATTCAGAGTGCCTTTAAATTTTTTATTATTATGAATTATATGATCAGTTTGAGATGCCATGCAATGAGAACAAATAAGATTGACGAAATTAATTTTTTATGTAACAAGAACAAACCTTCCTTTTTATTTATAAATCAAACATTTCAGTTATTTTTTTCCCTTATACTTACATATGTTTTTTTTCCACTATTATAACTAGGTATCTAGGTATTTTATGTATATTGTATGTATATTTTTTTTTTGTAAAGACGAGTACATAAATTCAAAAGGTATGATAAAGAAGTATATATATGTATATACCTATGTATAATATATATAAGTATAATTACTTAATAATAAAATCAATTCTGGTAATTTCATATATTGAGAAAGAGAGAGAGAACAAAAAAAGAGGGAGAGAGTCAAAAGTAAATCAAAAATAAATAAAGTTTAAAACTGACTACATTTTTTCTTCTTTCTCTTCATCTTCATTTTTTTTAAACTATTATATTGTATGTAGTATAGTGTAGGTAGTTAAGTACGCATTTAGGTTGATAGGTCATATATTCGCAGTATAGTTGTTGTATATAGAGTACAGGTTAATTTTTTTTTAATGTTATGGTTTCTTTTTTTTCGAGACGACATCAAATTTTCATTTTTTATTTAAAGACGCTGTATTTCATTTTTTTTCCTCATCCTCATCTTCTTGTTTTAACGTATATATAGAAAAAGCCATTCATGCTTTCAAGTTATAATCGCTCGTGAAAATTCTCTCTAAATCGTATAAGTATTATTATTTAGTTCATAGTTATTAATATATTATTTATTAATAGATTATTAGTTTTTTTCATATCTTTAAATAATGTCCTATTAACAGTATTTCAGATGCCCATCTACAGTGAGAATATAGCTGTAGACAGATTTTTTATTTTTTATTTTGCTTGGAGTAGTTAGTTAATTGTAGTATTTAGTAGTAGAGTTTTTTTTATACATTTGTGGCTTAGTAATGGCGTAGTTATTTAATGGCGTAGTTAACATAGTTTCCCCTCTAGCATACAAGATTATAGTATATCATTACCATTATTAGTATTTATGTATGTAATGTAGTATATAAGACTAATTAAATATTATATATATGTGTAATTGGATGGTTTTACTAAATTGTTAAGCTTTGTTTCGCTTCATACCGCATTTATCAAATTTTTTATTGCCCGAGACCTCTAGAACTCAATCATACTTGTTTTATTTTTTGGACTTTCTTTTTTTTAAATATTTTATTTTGAGGGAAAACTTGTTCCTTTTTTTTTCTCCTTCTTTCATCATTTTTTTTCTCCCTTTTTCCCCTTTCTTTTGACTTTTGAGAGAGAAAGAGAGAGAGAAATTTCGAGAAGTCTCTCATGTTTACTACACTTGAGTTTGAAAATGATTTTTTTAACTATTTTAAAATTCTTGTTGTTTTTTTTTAAAATTTAATCTGATTACTATTGGCAGGAGAATCCTGTTTAGTTTTTTTCTTTTGATCTTCTAACCTTAAGTTATTTGACATATTAAAGTTGTTCTTTTTAAAAAACATAATTAAATGACTTGTCTTCATAAAATCAAAGTTAGGAGGGAATATTGATCAAGTTAATAATTTTATGTGGATTTTTTTATACTGATAGACATTAACACAGTTATGTTTGGGACAAAAAAGAATCACACTGTGGTTTAATTTTTGGGAGGATAAAAGTAGTGAATTGATTTGGCTTATTTTTTTAAAAAAAATTGTGTGTACATAGTACTACCTACATCTGTCAATGGAGGAAGATTTAATTTCAAATTAATTCATTAAATAACTTCTATCGGGTCATATACAGTGGCATATAAATGGAATTCTCAAACAAAAGGAAACTTTCTCCTAAGGGCTTTCATTTTCCTTTCTCCCTCTAAGTTCCCATCCATAATAAAGACAAAATTTTTTTATTCTCCTCTTGGTCTGATATTACAAGTTATATTATAATATTTTTAAAAAATTGTTTTTTTATGAATCTCTCATTTGTCAAAAAACTTTAATGGCTGAATTTAAAAAACTAGTGTCCTCCCCCCTTTTTTTATTTAACTTGTTTTTTTTCTCTTTTCTTTTGATTTAGAAACTGAAATGGTCCATTAGAATCAAGGCATTATTAATTATTTTTTTGAAAAATTTGAAATGAAAAAGAGAAAGAAAAAAAGCCTCCTTGTTAAAATCTACATTTCCATCTCCATTTTAATATGTAATGTTATGTAATGTATTAATATTAAGATAATATATATTTTTAATACAGAGAAAATTCAAAGAGAAAATTTTACATGTGCTACTCAATTTATAAACTTTCTCATGACCACCACTCAAATTCCCAAAAAAGAAATGATTCCAAATTTTTTAAATATTTTTAAATTTATATTTGAGCCGAGAGGAAAAATCTGTTAGGGAAGGCAAAAAGTAAGATCGAAATGTGAATGTATATAATTTTTAATATATATATATATGTTATGTTATGTAATATGTTATATATATCCTATGTATATTTTTATAATAACAATAAAATGGCAGTTGAGTAACGCGTCTTTATCCTTTTTTCTCAAGCATTCGTTAAAAAGCACGCTTTACATTGCACAAGTTCGCTTTTACAGTTTCAGTACTTCCATCCTTATTTCTTTTAGTATGTCTCCATGTACACTAAAGGTACACAGTTTTTTTTTCTTTGACTTAACATAATTTTATGGCATGTATTTCTTGTAGATTACAAATGGACAAATATCAAAGTTATTTTTTTCATTCTCTTGTCTTTAAAAAATATTACCAAAAAGTATTTTAGCCAATCAGAATACTTTTTATTTTTAAATTTACTCTCCTCTCTTTCTCCCTCCCCATTAAAAATTAAAGATGATTTTTTTAATTTTTAATTTGTGAGTTGAAGACTTGAGAGCATGAAGAGAAAAAAAAAAAGAAAATTAAGGAATTATTTTCAGAATATGGACATGTCATTTTTCTTTGTTTCCTAAAATTGATAAAATTAAACAGGGAGCGAGAGTACTGTGACCAGCACAAACTAAAGTGACATTTAGACAAAAAAAAAGATATCTCACGTATATCATTATTATATGTATAACTTTATATGTATATTTATATATACGGAAAAAAGTGAAAAATATCTCAGATTGGCAACTATAGTTAAAAATTATCAATGGAAAAAGAAATGTAGTATATATATATATATATATGTATGTAGTGTTGAGAGTGTACTTCAAGGGACAGCGTACAAATTGAGCCCTTGTTAATTTCATTGCACTTGTCATCGTCGACATAATTAATTAATTAATTATTATTATGTAGTATCATACCTCAAATTATTTTATATAATAATATATGTATTTTTATGATTTCCATATTAAATTGTAGCATTGAAAAAATGAGCCACCTTCAAAGTAGCAATATATATATATATATATATATATTATATGTATGTATATACTTAATCCTATTTAAATTGTACCTAATTTATTATAGTCTAGTCTTTTTCTTTATAAACTATTGTATTTATAGTTATTTTTAATATTAAGTATAATAATAGTATCGTAATTTAAATTTTTTCTTCTCTTTACATTTAATATTTAACTTAGACGGGTGAGTAGGTACATATTTGCAAAATAAATAAACATTGACAATATTTCTTCTTTTTCATATATATATTTTTATATGTCAGCGCTTTACTCTTTCCTTTCATTTAATGATATTTCGTTTGTTTTTTTTTTTAAATTGTAATAGGTAACAATGATCATGATAATGAAATATGAATGATAAATAACAGTGTGTATATTGTAAGGTATATATATTGTATATACATTATAATTTATTTTTTTAAAATACTGTCCAGCGTTCATGCGTTGTCATTTTTTAACGTTTCCTATTTCGTATTTATTTTTTTAAAAAACCCACTTCCGGTTCCGTATTCTGATTCTCTCTTCGTATTTTTACAAATATTTTTATATTTCTTCATTCCGGTATATTGTCCCTTGATCTTTTTCTTTTGGAATTGTTTTGTTTTTTGGGGGAGAGGGAAAAGGATCTTAAATTGCTTTGCCTTCTATACAAATTTTAAATCCTTTTATATTTTTTTTCAATTAAAACTTGGTAGACAATATATCTTCATGATGAATCTAACTGACGTATCGATTTATTTACTACTTTAGATGTATCACGTTTAATGAACGCCGTATATTTTTTTTTGCAAAAACAATTGAAACAAAAATAATAATAAATATTTCTGCAAAAAAAAATGGCTGACAACCTGAGCACCTATAACTGTTTTTTCATACTCTTCATTCTGTTACACTCTCCACTCCCAATTAAATATGTAGTTTTTTTTTGATTAGATGAGCCATATTTCTTTCGTCTGTAAATTTTATTTTGACCCCTCATATTTCACTTGTTGAGTGTAAATTCTATAGTAGGAATATTTTGTAAACAGTTTAATAGCAATTAATGGTTGGACTTTTTTGTAGTTTATTTTTATATGTCTTAACTATTACAAAGTGTCTATGTACATGTGTTGAATTTGTCAAGTAACCAGCACTTGAAAAAGAGGTGACAAAATAATAATAAAAAATGTTGGAGCATTTGACAGTATTAAGAGACAATAAAAAAGATTTTTCACATTCAAGTGTCCATTCTTCTTTCCCTTTCTTTTTTTTTCACTCAATGAAATTACATTTCCCCTTATGAGTATAATATTTTTATTTTTTAATAATAATTTATTCAAGTTATTTTTGAGATTCTAATGTCTTCCTTTTATTTTCTCTCTCTCTCTCTTTCTCTCTCTCAGGTTTATTTTTTTATTTTTACTATTTTAATCTTGTTCAGTTAGGATCTGTAGAGTATAAAAAGCAAGATGAGCCTATGATATCATACAACTAGTTGGTTCTATTTGCAGTATATATACATATATATATATATTATATTGTTCTTTTTTTAGTATATATTGTTTCTAGAAATTTTAACGGTTTTTTTAAATATATCAGTGTTTTTAATTATATGCGACTTGGTTTTTTAAAAGTAGTTTTTAAGTTAAAGAGTTTTAAATTATTTTTTAAATTTTATATATTATTTCTCTGTAGTTTTTTTTTAAAAAGAAAAGAAATATATATTCATTTTTTTATGTCATGCCAGTTCAACTTGAAAGCTTCTATCTCCTCTTTTAAAGATTATTTTGTTGGGATTTATTTATCTGCAAATATATACATAGCACCATGCAATCAGTACTCATTTAGTGTAAGGTAATTTTTTTTATCAGTAGTTTATCCTTTTTTGTTTCATGTGTCTAGGTAGTTTTAATTTTTAAGTATAGAAAGTCCCTGCACTTATTCTTCAAATTTTTTTTTGTGTAATCTACACATATCTCCTCTTTTCTCTGTCTCATCTACTTGGTTTTTTTTTTGTATAATGCAAAATCACCTGGAATCTCTATAGACTATCCGTAGGGTTAATTGTATGTGTATGTATATACGTAATACATTTTTGCATATAGACTGTCAAATGGTTTTTTTATTATTGTTCATGTTGATGATTGCGGATTAAATTGGATTTAAAAAATGTAATCTTTTGAGAATGAGAATGAGCAATTTGTGTATCAGTGTAAAGTACTTATTGTTTTGTTTGTAGTTGATGAGAAAAAGTGTAAAGGAATAAATTGTTGTGTAAGAATAATCTGATTAAATATTGAAAAAAATTCAATAATTAAATATATGTATAATAATTAATAATATTTAATTCGACATAAAATTTCTTGTTGTTTTTGTAAATGTTAACATTTTATAAATTGTAATTTGTAAAAACAATATTAATAATTCCAAATGGGCCTGCCAAATCACCCTTTTTTCCATGTTCAAAATGTACAAATTACACATATTTAAATGTACAGAGAAGTGTGTAGGTTAATAAGTGTCAATCATAATAAATTCAATAGAGGGGTGTGTACATGTGTGTCTATAAATTTCTTTGTTAGAAAGAGAGAAAGAGAAAGAGAGAGAGAAAGTATAATGAATAATTTAATTAGGTTATGAAAAGTGTATTATGACACAAATTGAGATAATTTATTTAAAAAAACAATTTGTGGAAGGATATAATTTACTGAGTATAAATTGAAGAGGAGAAAAGGTTAATTATTTTGATAAGAATATATAATAAGATGTATAATTTGTTTATTTTTTTAAATAAATCAAGAGGTAATAATAATTAAAAACATAGGAGGAATGGAATTGCTGTGTATGGAGTAATTGTAATAATATTAAATGTATATAAGTAATTAATAATAATCATTTTCAGTTCCTTGTTGTTTCCAACAATAAATTATTTAACATTTGACAAGTCTACATGTAATGTATGTAGTATGTATATATATATACAAATTTTATGAATTAACCATTCTAACAAGTTACAAGTGAAGGAAGAGTTGACAGAAAAGAAAAACAAATATATTTTTTCGAAATAGGTTTTTTTTGTTGTCATTCCAGCAGTATATTTTTTTTGTATCATACATTGTAATAATTATTTATTATTAGAAGAAGAGTTTTAAAGACGTTCTCTCGTCAAAAAAGAAATTAAATTGAAATCCTCCCCCATGCACTACAAGATTTATTTTCAAAAAGATTAAATTTTTTTAACTGTCTTTTGGACGTTTCCTCCCCAAACTTTCTCCCTCTGTCTAATGGTAAATTTAAGTCTATAGTATGCCCTCTTCATAGTCTGTCAATATTACATATTTTTCGCTCAATCATTAATTTATGGTCTGAATGGTCCGATTGTAAATTCTAATTAAATAATTAAATTTATCTACAATTTTTTTTAAATTACTTGAAACTTGCTTTCCTCTTCTCATGTTGACATAAAATCTAACATGTTTTTTTATCACTTTCTCTAAAAGGAGAAATTCAAGTTTAAAAAATTGAGACTCATTTTTTAAAAAAACAGTCATTCAAATTCGATGGACATGGAGATAGAGATTAAATAAGAATGTTGTTTTTAATCAACATTTAAAATTTTAACGTTGATTTAAATTTCTCATCATGAGTCAAAAGATTTTTTTTGTCAAGTACAACTCCCCTTTAAATATATATATTTTTTTGCCTTGTTTCTAACTGTATAATTTAGACTTAAGTTAAAATTTCTGAGCATCGTCATCAAACAGACCAAAAAAATTGACACGATTTTCATTTCCCCTCATCCTTTAGCAAATTCCTCACTACTATTTACGTATATGGGAATAGTACATATTTAATATTACTAAATTGGCTATTGCAATTGTAATTAGCTGTAGCTTAGCTGGGGGGGAAGGAGGGTTCTTGAATTGTTAATTTGTTTCCTAAAGGGAGTTTAAGTTAAACATAGAGAGAGAGAGAGAGATCAGAAGAAACATTGTGTGTGTGTGTAGGTGTATGATTTTTTTTAAAAATTTATTTAATAATTATTTAAATTCTTCTCTTTGTAAATATCAACTACTAATAACTTTTTTTTGATCTCTACTACCTGTATTTTCCTGTTGTAATCATGTATCTAATGATTTTTTAATTTATATCTCTTTTTTTTTCTTTATTCCTCTTTTAAAATTTTGGAGACGGAGTTATTTT
>JAQIVZ010001939.1:0-25702 GCA_034700945.1 Arrhopalites spinosus
GTGGCCATTCAAAGTGGGCCCTTCTCCATTTTGGAGAGGGAGTCAACTTTATTATTTATTGATTTTGTGTCCAATCAAATCGTCTCTCTTCTTCTCACATTTTAAAATAACCCCGCCTATGTTTGATGGTTGGGAATTTACAAAATAATGAGTTTAATAGATTTAAGTCTTTGTGAAATAATTTCATATTGTTTTGCAGTTTGCAATTTTTTGTCAAAAAAATAATAAATTAAAGATGTCCTGCAATTTACCAAAATGGCATTTAAATTTAAATCGAGGTAATTTTAATTGTTGTATTTAAAACTATTAAATTTATTGTGTGAACAAAATTAAATTATCGATACTCATTTTTCCAAATTATTCTTAAAATTTTATTTATAAAGGAGAAACCTTTCTAAAATTTATGACGTGGCTAATTATTATTTTGACACTTTTGCAAATAAATTAAAGTTTTCGTCATTCTTTAGAATAAATTGGCAAAATCGTAGACAAATAATTAGCGGAACATTGTATTTCCCGAAAATTTTAAACCAATCAAATTACCGCCAAAATTGTAGACAGTATCACATGATTTTAGGACCAAAAATGAGTGCTCACGTCATTCAAAATGAGTCAAATTATGCCGATATTGTTTTTCCATGTTTGATCATTATTTGCCAAAAATTAAAATCAAATTGTCAAATCATGGTTTATTGTTCATTGACTTGAAAAAAAAATTGTGCAAAAAAATGATGGATATAATTTGAGTGTTTTGTTATGTCCGCGTCATGTTAGAAGATGCCAAAAAATGAGCCGTCAAGGGCAGGCGATGCTCAAGGCTAAAGTACAATTAATTTCAGTTACATAACAAACGTCCTTGCTTTATTTCAATTTCAATATTTTTCTTCATTTAAACTATTAGTCTCATCCATTCAAGTCTGTTAAAATTAATTATTGTCAAAAATTATAAAATGAGTTTCTGTTCCTGTCTCACTTACCTGGCCCTCCTCCCCCTGACTTTTTATTTTCTCAAATTTTTATATGGCAAATGGAGGGAGTCCAAATTAAATGAAACTTTGTAAGTTTTAAATTAAATTATTATAATTTAATTTAAATTAAAATTTTAATTGAAATTAGGGAACGTTGGAGTAATACACCAAAAGATGTCGTCATTCTTCATCAATTCCCAAGAGGCAAAACTATCCCGTCTCTGTCTCCTTTTGTCCTCAAAGTTGAGACTTTTTTGAGAATGGCAGGAATTAAATATCAAGTAAATTAATTAGTTAAAATATTAATTAAAAAAATTTTAAATTAAAACAAAATTAAATTAAATTAAAATTTGCAGAATGACTTCAAAAGTAAATTCAGTCCCAAAGGAAAAAGTCCATGGATTTCAATAAATGGAGAACACATTGCAGATTCTGAATTTATTTTGGAATTTCTTTCAAAGTAAGTTAAATTGTTTTTTTTAAATTGTAATTAAATAATTAAATACAATTTTAATTTTTTGTAGAAAATTTGGAAAAAATTTGAGACAAAATCAAGACCAAAAATCTCTCGCCATTGCCACCATGTGTCAACTTATGCTTGACGAACATTTTTATTGGTAAGTGAAATAATTGACAAAATGACAAATTCTTTAGATTGGCGGGAAATTGATAATTTAAAATTTTGAAATTGATAGGGGACTCTTAATGGAGAGGTACGTTTTCGGGGGTTTGGACAAATTGGAAAAATTCATGAAAATCTCCATCCCCCGCCCCCTCCATTTTTTGGCAAAAGTGATAGCCAGACGGATGATGATGTCACGTGCCAAGTCTCAAGGGACGGGACTGCATACGGAGGAGGAAATAATTCATTTGATGAAAAAAGACTTGAGGGTCCTCTCCACTTTATTGGGCAATCAAAAATTTATTTGTGGGGATGAACCCACTCAAGATGACTGTGCCATTTTTGGGACTTTGGCCCAAATTATCTGGACTTTCCCCAATTCTTCTTATGATCGACTCATTAAAAGTAAATTTGTTTTAAAATCATAAATCATGAGTTTTGGCGGGAAATAATCTGTAAGTTATAGTTAATAACTAATATTTGAATTTTTTTAGCTGAGCTCAAAAATTTGGAAGACTATTGCTACCGAATGAAGGACAAATATTGGTCTGATTGGGATCAAGCCCTTAAAGAATAATTGAGCACAATTTGCAAGAATTCCCTTTAATTACAGTTTTAAAAATAAAAGAATTTCACAATATAAGTTAAAATAATTTGCCAATACATACATGTAGGTATATGTGCGCCTTGAAAGGAAATGAGGAATTCACATTGTCTGAGGACATTTAAATTGACATTTAAAAATGAAATTCATTTAATAAATAATAATGAGTTAAATGTTGAGTTTTAGTCAAATTATTTTGTGAAATAAATGTTTCTTGTAGAGCAATTGACGGTGGACTTGTAGGATCATTCAAAAAACATTCCCGCGGGAATTGAGGAGGAGTCATGACTCATCACGGCCTTGTCCATTCTTTGACGAACGTAATGAGTTCGTGAGGACTTTTTTTGCCTGGGAGGTTGGCAATAAATTGTTTATGGTGACAAATATAATACCCACGACCATCCCGAAGGGGGTAGAGAGCCTTGTCATAATGTTCCATGTTCAAGTCCATCTTTTCCTCAAGTGGGATGCGGAGACTTCGTGCTCCTGCATCTATGCTAAGGTCATCGATCTCAGCTCTACACTCCGATTTACAATCGTGCTTACTATAAAACATGAACAGCCTGTAGTCATCTTGGGAGTTCTCACAATTAGGCTTCACAGTATCTCTCTCCGTCTCACTCATCTTCAGTGTGGTCTCGACCTACACATACAAAAATAATTTTTGTAAATCTTATATTCAATTTAAATATACCATCCATGATTTAATAAAAATGTCTCCCATTTTCCTCACTTACCAAAATCATTAACAACATGAGGCTCGTTACGGTTAAACGTAGATTTGAGGCCATTTTAATTTTTTTTGATGGTCCAAATTATCTCTTGTTCACACTTCTGTACAACAGTTGTCACAAGTCAAATTATTTACATGTTGTGGGAAATTAAAATTAAAAAATCGTTTAAAGCAATCATTTATTTTATGTGTCCATTGTTCAAACTCATAAAAAAGGAACGCCAACACAATCCATAAAATTAGTGGGCTACAATTTTATTTTACATGGTGTGATTTTTTTAGATATTTAAATAAATGAAACTATTTTTTTTCTAAATTAATTTTTATATGGACACAACTCAATATTTAAATAAAACCATACAGTAAAACTCGCTTAAACCGAACCTTCCGGAGACCATTAGGATTAAAAATGTTCTTTTTAGCCGTTTAAGTAAAAAAAAAGAGTTTACTATATTATTGTTTTTATTTACCTTGAATATTTTTTTCTTGACTATAATACAAATAATTTATGACGACATAATGTAAAAATGATACAATTTTTAACTAATTTATTCATAGTTTTAATCCGTAACTTAATCAATAGGTTTGAAATAATTTAATAAATTTACTTTATTCATTTAGTTTTTTTCCACGAAATAATCAAATTAGAATGGCTATTTTAAAGTCGAGGAGGTGTGAGTGACATCAAGTGCCTTCAAGGGTTGGACAATGGAGAAAGTTGGAGGGTAAGTCAAACAAGAGCTGAACCTCTTGAAATTTAATACCCAAAGTAGTCCATTATTTTTCAAAAACCCACTGCCCCACTGCCACGTTGACTAGGAAAATTTAAACTCAATTTTTTCTGTCTTGTCCACATCATCATTACAATAATATTCATTGGACAAAAATTTAAAATGATGCCCAAAATTTTGGGCCTTCTGCTCCTTCCCACTTTAGCCCTTGGAATTCCTCAATTGAAACACCCCCCTAAAGATTTTGATATAAATCCCCTCATGGAAGAGACAGGCTGTACTCCTCACGTGATTGGCTCTTCGAAGGACATGGACTATGAAATTGACTACAGTAAAATAAATGTCCCGGTCATTCAAAATTCAAATGGAAATTTGGTGGCTTTAAAGAAAGAAACAAAAGATAGATTGAGCCACTCTTTCAAACATTTAAAATGTTTCGTCACCGTCCAAGTCATTCAAGAGAATTACACAATGGCTGTGGAGGCCATGAAGAACGTCACAAAGGCGCTGGCCCCACAAGAGAATTGGAAGAATTCAATAATGCCCCTCCTCCCAAAATTCATCATGTTTGTAGGGGCAGAGAACCAGTTCAATCAAAATGTCCTGCCAAATAATATTTCCAACACCAGCATCATCCCCTTCAACACCCTACCAAGACCCATTTTTTTTCTTTCTCAAAAAATGTCACGTGGGGGTGGAAAATGTGAGGTCCCTCTGTGGGAGGGGTGGAATGTGGCGGTGCTAAATCCGAAAATTGGTCCAACGACTAGGAACGATTTGAGTTTCACCCGCGTCGACTGCGCCAACTCGTACAGAAAATCATGTCATGAAACAATGATGACGTCATACAAAGAGACAACTGGAAATGGTCAAAACATTTTTTGGTATTTCGGGACTGACCATTGGTCAATTGAATTGTACACTACAATTCCAGAGAGGAGTCCCTTTCAAAGAATTAACCACCAAGGGCTTCAAACGGCCACCCTCAACTTTCTCATCGCTCGAATGAACCGAACAATAATTCCACAATATTTCGATTTAGATGAACGAAAAATTTCAAAAAAACTCGGCGGGGTGGAGATCTTCCACATGGGCCGAATTGGTGACCACAATTAGAGACAAAAACCATTGAGAATTTCACGTGACGAGGGTGAGAGAATCCTTCAAATTCATCACAAGCGACTGAGTGGAGAAATTGCAGACGTAGATGGAAATGTTCGTGGCGCCGTTTGATTGGACTCTCTGGCTCGTCATCATTCTGACGGTGGTCCTCTCATTGATCCTCTTCACCCTCATCAACGCCCATGCGTCGACCAATGTTTGGTCAGTGGTCAAGATCATGGCAACAGGTCTATTTTGGCTTGTTGCCATTGTGGTGGAGCAGGGTCAAAGGGTCAATCCCTTTAGAGCGCAATGGACCATCAACAAAAAAAAATCTGCGCCTTGCTCTTCGGCACGTGGACGGCAACGGGATTTTTCCTAGCTAATCTCTACAAGGTTATTTTATTTAATTTTAAATTTAAATAATTTGTTCCCATTAAATGATTGGCGAGTCAAATGTTTTTATCAATTAAGAACATTTGCCACTAAATAATGTTTAATAAAATATAACGGCGGCTACTTTTTCCACTAACGATAAAGCCGTTTTGGACAATGGACAATGGGAAAATAAAGTGGCAGATATGAGTTTTTTCCTGTCCAATTGGTTTCTATCATGTCCAACGTTAGACAAACGAGGAAAATAATTTGACAATAAATAATTTCAGTAACATTTTTTTGAAGGGGGTGCTCAATGCAGAGTACGTGGTGGATCAACCTTTCACCACTTCATGGCCTGATCTGGGCTCAATGCCTTTGGAGACTTTCAACATCTACTTCATCCACACAAAGGTCAATGACTCAAGGATTGAAAAGTCCAATTTTAAGTGAACAGTTCGGGAAGAGGGTTTGCGAATGATGGCCAACTGTGAATGTGAGAAAAATAATTGTGCTGAACCAGACTTCAAAGATTGTAATCCAACGTGAGTTGCCTAGCACTCAAAATTAATTACATTATTTTTTGAAATATTTAATTATCTTTTTTTTACTTTAAGGTACAGGGAATGTTGTCGTGAGGCCTACCGATTGAGGAAAATTAGTAAAAACAGTAAGGAACAGCCAGTGACCGATTTGGCTCTGCCGTCAAGTCTCATTCAAAATGAATTGTCTGGTCCTAGGTCAGTTTTCATTGTCCTTGAAAATGAATTTGAATATTATTGGGCCCAATTTAATGACGAAACCAAATTGGATTCTTCATTAAAATTCAGCCAAGTCAATGAGGAGGACAATTTAGTCCATGGGAGAATGCAAATGTTGTTGAGTTCGGGAATCTTTTGGTTGTGGGAGAGATGGGATGAGCAAAGATTCTCTCCACCGGCACAAAGGAAGAAGGAGGAGAAACCGAAAGGTTTGTCCTCCATGACCTTTCGGGTTCTCTCCCTGGACAGTTCGGATATTGAATTTCTTTTCTATGCCTTGGCCATCTGTCTTGGCATTTGTGGCGGAATTTTCATTTTTGAACGACTCGTTCATTTGTGGAAATTCGTCGTAAGGCCCCGCATCCTCTCCCAATTCTAAATGATTTTTTTCAGCTCATTTTAATTGACCATTTTAATTGAATTTTTGAACAAAAATTGGGACTTGTTTTGTTTTCCGGTAAAATTTAAAATTCTCTAAATTTTTAAATGACGAAGAGAACGAGGTAATTACGGAGGCATTTGTTTAAAATTCTTGGGAAAATTGACATTTGTATTGTTTGCTGGTAAAATTTTAAATTTAATTTTTAATTAAATTTAAAATCCTAAATTTTTCATTGAAGGAGAAAATACGATGCCTGGTAAATGGAAAATGTCTCAAAATTAATTAATTTCGATTATTTATTCAACATTTTTAAATAATTACTTTAAAGCAATTCAAGGTGTAGAAATTTCTATACCTTGGGCATTGGCCTTGCTATTCGTATAATTTTAATTTTTTCTAATCTTATTGGTCTTTTTTTTGGAAAAAATTGTCACTCATTTCCCTTTATTTTGAAAAAATTTTAAAACTCTTTACATTTTAGTTATGGACACAATATGCCGAATTATACAAAGCTAACATAATATATTTGAAGGAGAAGGGTGTTCGCGGGACTAAATTAATTTAATTATTGTGTTTGTTGTACTTAACTATTTTAAATATGATTATCATTAAAGTCAAGTGACATTAGAGTAGTGGGAAGTGAATTTTTACTACACGATGAGGAGAAAGTCGGGAGAAGAAATTTCAAGTGACCCCTTTTTTCTCTGGGGTCATTTGAAATTTTCTCTCGCCCCCTCTTGACTTTCTAGTCTAGTAAAAACTCATTCTCTCGAGTAAAATAGTTACCTAATTGACAACAAGTTCAGTGTCTTAATGTAAAGAAAATATAAAATGTGAAAAAAATACTGATGGATCAGTTTAAATATAATTATAGAATTTAAATATTGTAGAGGTTAAAAGTTAAAACAAAACCTGGACCACGTGATTCAGCTTTGGTCCTAAATGATTTAATTTTTTTGTCACTCAAATATTTTAATTTAATGTTTTGATGGCATCTAACCCTTAATCTTAATTTACAATGTTAGATATTTATTGCACCTTCAAGGGAGCATTCATAAATTATATATTTTAACGCCAGAGAATATTTAACCAACCAGAAAGGTTAAAATTTGTCAAAGAGTTAACTAAATACAAATTAATTTTTAATTCTAATGTGAGTTGTGTTTCAAAAATAATAAAAATTTATTGAAAATGATTTATTTTTCTTCCTGTTTAAGTGGCTTTGCATTTAATGAGAATTAATTTTTATATATTTTA
The DNA here is from genome assembly GCA_034700945.1 of Arrhopalites spinosus. Classification (NCBI taxonomy): domain Eukaryota; kingdom Metazoa; phylum Arthropoda; class Collembola; order Symphypleona; family Arrhopalitidae; genus Arrhopalites; species Arrhopalites spinosus. The sequence continues at coordinate 7,535 of JAQIVZ010001939.1, forward strand.
TCCAACTTTTAATTTTGAAGCATGTAAGGTAAACGGACATCAGAATGAAAAAATTATTAGTCTACGCAAATAAAAAAAATAAATTATAAATTGCTCACTCATTCTCAGTCTCTATTCTAGTCGTCAGTTCATTTTTGCCCACTCATTTTCAATTTTGTACGAGTCGTCAATATTGTCAAATAATTTTTTGCCATAAAGTAAGGCTCACAATAAAAAGTTAATTAATTAAATAATTTGAATATTTTTTAAAAATAATTTAAGAAAAATTTTCCAGTCATTTTTGTATTTCTTTTTGAAAAATTAATTATCAGATAAAAATTAACATGGAAAGTTTACTCGTGTGTTCAAAATTAAAAAAATATTTAACTCAACATTGTCATTATTTTGCTTCATTTTTTTTGTCCCTTCAAAAGGAAAATTCTCACGGATGATTGTCCACACTGGGGGAATTGTTCAACATGGAAATGATTGAGGTTATGTGTAAATTGTAAACAATTAACAAGTTAAATGTAAAGTCAAAGTCATGGCCACATTAATTGTATTGTCATGTCCAAATCCCACAAAAAAAATCATTTTTATGATCCCGGGTTTTTTTTCAAATATTTTTGCAATTTTTTTATTTTCTAACTAAGACTGAGCTTTCCCATATAATATGGGCCGTATTCAGATTGTTTCTGTACATTTGACTCCAAAAACATTTTCAGTCATCTAGAGCTCCCTTCCTATACTCGCCCTTTTCATTTTTACATTTAATTAATTATAATTAACAATTTGACATTAACCATACCTATGAAAAATATGTATTTACGTTGTTAGTATTTATTTAATGCAGCTCAATTTAAAAAATTCAAGTGCGCTTAATTAACATTGACTTGACTAAACATGTAAAATTCATTTTTTATGAGCCAAAATCTTTCCATGATTTCACTCAAAAAATTTACTCTCATGAAATATCATGCCTAGTAGGGAGGGGGGGGGCATCCTCATTATTTTAAAGTTTGAGGGCTCAAAAAATCTTCATTACGTCTTTAAAGTCAATTTTTATTTTTACTAATAAATAACCATGATAATAATTAAGTAACATGTATGTATATTTTTTCTTATAGTTCACATAATGAAAAATTACAAAATTTACCAAAATTAAAAATTACTCAAATTCTATTCAATCTCCCCCGTCCCCAGTCTACAAAATAAATCACCAAAAAACGTCAACAAAAAAAAATTGCCAAAAAGACATGAATGACCACTACATTCTTGCAAGTGGGAATGCATGTGCAGTAAATACAAAAAGAGATTAAATTAAATGATGTAATTAAGTTGAGACAAGAGAGAGAGAAAAAAAGAATTAAATAAAATTGTTAAAAAGGAATGAGGGTCATTCCTCAAAAGATTGTTTTAAGTCTTGTCATAATTTGACTTTTTGTTGTAAAGTGTGCGTGTGGACAGTACCGTACACGTTGACAGGTTTAAAACAATTTTTGTGTTTTGTTTTGTGCTCTGGGGCTTTTCCTAAAGAGAAACCTCAAGGCCTTCTCTTCATCTCTCAAGTGGCAAAGAGAGAGAGAGAATTTGTCAAGGGATAAAAATGAAAGTCAAGTGTCCCTCTCACTTTCTTTCTCTCTCTGTGGTCACCTGTAATTACCCCCCCCCCCCCCCATTTAAATGGGACCCATTTGGCCCAAATATTTGTAAAGAGGACCTTTACTATTTACATGGACACTCGAAAAAAATTTTTATTCAACTTAAATCCTTTCAAGGTCCCGCCGCTCTGTCCCCCATTTAAAAGTAAAACCTCATTAATTTTTGTACCCTCTCCATTATTTCAATTATGGGATTCATATTTTAAATACTTTTAAACCCCTTCGTCCCCTCTCCCCCCTCACTTTTCTTTTTTCCTTTTGTTTTGGTAGATCCTCAACCATCCCGTCAAAATTTAAGTCAGTCAACAAGTTTTTGTCTTAGCAGGAGCGGAGGAGCCTCTTTAAATTTTATGGAGATTTTTTTGTGCATGTGCTTCACTTGATTTAATTTAAAGTGGACTTAATTTGTAAAAAATGGCGCCAAATAATTTACCACTGACAAAAATAGAAAATTCGGTGGTGTTGAGGAAAAGATTGGGAGGGGAGGAGGGGAAAGGGTTGGTTAAAAAAGAAATCCTTTATGATGGCTACTACTACGACGTGACCGACTGGGTCAAAGTTCATCCTGGTGGTGACATAATTGACTTTTATACTGAAGAAGGGGAAGACGCCACGGCTGCTATTGGTCAATTTCATCATCGTTCTATTAAAAAAGTTGAATTAATTCTCAAGTCTTTTAAACGGAGAGCTGTGGATGTGACTAATTATGGTACAGAAACAATTATTAATTTAAAATTTCTAATTATTTTGAATTGGCGCCTTTTAATAATATTTTTGATTTGATAAATTATACAGTTGACCAGGTCAATTTAAATCCAGAGAGACTGAAGAGACATCATGACCTCACTCATGATTTTACAAAATTGTACCATGAACTCGTCCAAGAAGGAATATTTGACCCTTCACCCAGTCACGTGATTTTAAGAATGTCAGAATGTCTTTTACTGGCTCTGGTGGGGACTTTGTTGACTATTTTTTATAGTGAGTCATTGACCTGTCAAATTGTGGGGACTTTTGTTCTGGGCGTTTTGGCGGCTCGTTGTGGATTTTTGATGCATGAGGGAGGGCACAATTCTTTGACGGGGGTTCCACAATTGGATAAATTTGTCCAGGCTTTTGCTTTTGGTAAATAAATAATTGACTCAATTTGTGACTTGACCTAACCTCAATTGTTGACTTTTTTTAATTGAAATAGGTTTTGGTAATGGAATGTCCGCCTCTTTTTTTACGTATCATCATCAACGCCATCATTCAATGCCCCAGACACTCCACAAAGACTCTGACCTTGAGACACTCCCTCTGTTGGCTTTTAACAAAAAATGTATTGAGAAGCATCCCAAGTGGGCGCGGGGTTTTTTAATTCAGAATCAGGTTTGGTGAACAATATTTATTTTTTGGGGAATTTTTTGACAGGAATTAATTTGTCAATTTTAAATTTTAGGCGGTTCTTTTCATGGCGATTGATGCTCTCCTTGTCGCCCTCTACTGGAAGTTGTATTTACACCCAAAGTATGCTTTCAAAAATGGGCAATACCATGAACTATTTTTTATGGGGATTCACACCATTTTTGCCTACCATATTGGACTGTGGCCCTACTTGGGGGCTGCTTGGTTAGGAGCTTCGTGCATGTTGGGTCATATTTCTTTAGCTCACCTCCACTTCCCTTTGACCCAGGGACCTCTTCATTGGGTCGAGTATTCTTTGATGCATACGACAAATATTGACCCCTCCTGGTGGGCGGATTATATAATGGGCTATCTTAATCATCAAGTCGAACATCATTTGTAAGAAAATTAATAATTTAAACAAGTTTTTATTTATGATTAACTAAATTTCTTGAATTTTTGTTTCACAGATTTCCAACAATGCCACAATATAAAAATATTTTGGTTCGAGAAAGGGTCAAGGCTCTGGCTAAAAAGTATGACATGACCTACCATTCTTGTAGTTATTGGCAGGCTATTAAAAATTGTTATCATAATTTGGACCATGTGGCCCATGAAATGAGAAATACGTGACCCAGGAAAAAAGTTTTTATTTTTTTATTTTTTAACAAATACAAAGTTTTATTTACTGCAAATTTTTAATGGTGCAAATAGAGGGGAAAGGGGTCAAGGGATAATTTGGATTATATTCAATTTTATTTTATTTGAGGTGATGTGTACAAAATAACAATTAAAATATCAATTTCATTTTTTTGTGTGACTATCTTTCTTTATTCGTACATGAAAATTAAATCATAAATCATGTTAAAATGTCAATCATAATTTGATGATTTGCAAAAAATGAAGCATAAAAATGACACTTTTTGCAGGACTGGTTGACTCATCATGTACTTCATAAAAATTAATTGTAGACAATTTTAACTACAGTTTAACTGCGGGAAATTGCCAGTGGGATTTGGGAAGCATGTAAAGTTTACGTGTCATAAAATTTAATGGGCCAAAAATAAATTGTCATTGTCCCTTCACAATTGTCTCTTCACAATTGTGAAGGGACAATGACAATCCCATATTATGGGATCATAAAATAAAGGTTAAGGTTAAATATTTTTTGTGCATTTTTATGGTCCATTAAAAAATCGACAACAAAGTTTTTTATGAACGTAAACAAATCAAGAGTTCCTTGACTCTTTTGCGGTTAGAACTTTTTTTTTGAATTTTCCATTCTCGTTTTTTTCCATTTTTTCGTATTTTTATTTTCGTTTTTTGCCTCATTTGTACGATAAAATAATATTGTCAACATGACAAGAAAAATAAGACTGCCCTTGTCATGAGCAAGTAAATTTATTATGCATTCCAATTTTCTGTGAATTAGAAATTAAGCTCAAAGAAGGTAAGCACCGTCATTTTTCTCGGAAAAGATAAAAATAATATTTTTTATTTATTTGTGAAGGGTACCAGAAGGGCAAAGACAAGAGAGCCTATATTCTTTGCCAGAAGGGTACTTGTTTAAAGAGAGTATAATATAGTCTTTGTGTAAACACGTACAATTTATTCCTACTCATTTAGTATTCTACTCGTCATCAAAATGGTCAAGGGATTTTTGTCAAGTTTTTACAAAGCCATTTTGGGATCTCTACCAGAAAAAGTGGACACTCCAAGTAAAGAGGTAAGCAATTTCATTTGTAATTTCTATTTAAAATAATAGTCATCAAAATATTATCATTATCGACTATCATGTTTTATTTCTTTTACAAGATCCAATTTCATGTACTTGATATTTAAACTTGTTGTTGTAATTAAAATAAATGATGATGATTATTTTCTAGATGTTTTTAGAGGAAGAGAGCAGTAGTTTCAATAGTTCAACCGATGATGATTTTGAAGGAGATCGAGAGACTGGAATTGGACAAGTGACTGCCCTTGACCCTGACCGGGGACTTGGAATCCTTAACGGGAGTATAAGATTTGATGCCTCTCTTCTACCAAAATTAACTGTGCCTTTAACTAAAGGCATTCAAGTTGAGTACACAGCCACTCGTGGAACCAAAAATGTTGATTTGGAGGTGACTCATTGGAAGTTGATCCCAACTGTGAGTAATATCCAGTCTCCAATTGTTGATGATTCTGTGGATATTAATGGTACAATTAAATTTTTAAAAATACTATTATTATTGACAATCGTTTAGCTAAGGGTGGAATGACATGATGATTATGTCAAAATGAATGAGAGTATAGTGAGAGGACTATAAAAGTGAGAGCGATTTATTTTAGTTTAATTGTAGAGTAGAGGCCGACTTAAGATTTAAGTCTTCTTTATTGCACATGAAGAGGAGGAGGAGAGGATGTGTGTTGAGAGATTGGATGCAACGGATGTAAATCCGGAGATAGGGTGAAGACATTTACAGTATGTGATTAGAAGAAAATAATATTAAATTGGAGTTACAATTAAAATCACAATTACGTCATATTTTTAACTCTAACCGTTATATTCCAAAATTGCAAAAGTTTGCAAAAAAAACATCCATAAAAAGAGTATTTTTGATGAATGTAAATTTTTACTCTTTTGAGAGTACAGTTTCACTTTCAACTGTCTGGTAAATATTAATATGCTTAGTGGAGTCCACTATAGTCCACCACACATTCGGGCAGAAGCAATTAAAATTAAGTACTTTTCAACTCTTGAGCAGACAGTTTGCTGACTGTTGCAATTTTTTATTATCTTCGCTATACTTACCTATATAGCTTACTTATGTAGTTCTCAGAAAGAGAACAATTTGTCATTTAATGTGAAATACTATAACTATAATATTTTTACTTTATAACTACAATTAAAAATAATTCATAGTTTAATTATTAAACTTCTTGTTATTCAATTTTCAGACACAAATGAAGAAGATTCACCTCCACAATTACCAATGAGAAACGGTAATATGAGAAAAGTGTTGGCGTCATCATCATCAAAATTTCAAAGTGCCAGTCAAGCATCATCAAAAGAGGGTCCAAGTGTCACGAAAAGTGACGAGAGTAAAACGTTAAAATTCAAGAAATTGACATTACAAGTGATAAAGACTGGAGAAATATATTTTGTTGTACAACAAACAAGTCAATCCCTACCCCTCAAGATTGACAACTCTTTATTTTTGGAGTCTCATTTATTGTTTAGAGGTAAGGGGGCGGGGTATTTGTATAGTTTAATTAAATCACAATTTAATATTGTTAATTATTATATATTTTATAAAATATAAATTATTTTAATTTTTTTCACAGGTGACTGGCTAGACGTGACACTGGAATACGAAGAGACTAATGAAAATTCAAATATCCTCGAGGTTTTAGAGCAAGACAAGCCCGTCTCTGTTCGTTGGACAGAAGTGGGAAAAATTATTGGAAAAGTGACGAAGGTGGCTGCTCATTATTGTGTCAACGAGGAAATTTATTGCCCGGAAAAAAGCCTCACAAAAGGCCACTTAAATCTTAAATTGGATGACAGGTGTAAAGTTATTTATGTTCTTTCGGATCAAATTAAAGAATCTTTAACTGGTGAGACAAAGACAGTCCATAATTTTGTCAAAAGATCTATCTACATCACGGCCGTCACCGAAACAGAGTAAGTAAAAAATAGTATTTAATTTAATATTTAAAGTTAGATAATGTTATAATTAAATTAAATAAATTCAAAATATTAAATATTTTATGATTTTAATTGTATCACAGTGAAAAAATGAACTTTGAGGACCGGAATATATTAAATCAACATGAAGAATTAGAAAAATTATGTAAAAGCAAACACAACATCATCATCACCCCTGATCATCTCAATTTTGGTGCTAAAAAAGTGAGCACAAGACTTCAAAGTAAATTTGAAATTCACAACCAAGGGTCAAAACGGGTCGTGCTGGAATCTGTGTCATTGTGTAGTGACCAGACCGTATGTGAATTTAGTTTACATGTTAAAAATGGTGAAGGGGCTGCTATTCAAGTCATTGACCCGGGTTCAACAATTTCTGTGACGGTACTAGTACAAACTTTATCATAATATTAAATGTAGATTACAGTGTGAATATTAAATACAATAAATTTATATTTAATTAATTTAAATTGCAGGTAAAATGTACACCAAAATTATTGGGTAGAACACGTGAGATTTGTGTATTTAACTTTGGTTCATTTAAAATTGGACGAAAAATAAGTGTATGGTCAATGGCTGATGAACCAGAAGACTTTCCATTGCCATCAAGACCAGGGACAACAGGAGCAAGAAAAAAGAAAATGAAAGAGAGATCGATAGAAGAACGTGACCAATTAATTAAATTATTACAAGATTCAAAATCTTCTGTAAGGATTAAGGGTCCTCATTTTCTACGCAATTCATTTTTTGCTGCTGCTCATCTCCCTCCCTACAAAATACCCTTTGAAATTACCTACATTTTTGTACAACAACAACTCAAACATGATGGTCTTAGAGGGGATATTGATGGAGGAGCTGAATTATTACATAAAAAATATCCTAATGTGGATTGGTTTAAATTGGAATTTGATAATTATGAGGTTAATTTTTTACCATTTTGTATACGTACCTATATACTACTTAAATAATCAACCAACTTTTATATATAATTTTTGATTGTTGTTGTTGTTTTTTTATAACAGGAAAGATTTCATGTGGCCGTTCATTTAGAGGAATTACAACTCAACAAATTACGCAAATACTTGGACTTGACTGCAGTTAAAATAACAATTAAAAAAGATTCCAATTTAGATTCCATTGCTGTCATTCCATTTCCGGAAATGTTCTTAACACAAGAGAAATGTCCACTGAATGTTGGAGATCGTTTACGATGTTCTTATTCTCAAGATGAAAAAGTGAAGACAGAAGAGGAAAAAGTCAAAGTTGTGCCATCCACAGAGGCCACAACGGAGAGTAGCAGTAATGAGGAAGAGAATCCAGAAAAAATGAGAGGTATTTAAATTTAAATTAATTTTATAATTAACAATAATAATTAAAATATAATCAATTTTTTAAATTATTTTTAAAGAATGGTACGAAGGCTACATTTTTGAAATAAATAGTGGAGTCATCCACGCAAAATTTGGACAGGAATTTATTCAAAAACATGATGAAAATTCTCTTATGGATGTCAACTTTGAACAAAAAAGAAATACATTTCGAAGAATGTGTCACGCCATTTGTCTTGGGAAAGAATTTCTTGGAAAGGATTGGTTATTTCCTACTAAAGGAGAAGTCAAAGAGCCTAGAATTAATTTTATTGAACCTGAATCACCCCTGGCTGATTCTATTCATCAAGTGAAGGTAGTCAAAATTAATTTCACATTTCACAAATTAAAATTAAACAATGTTTTTAAAAATGAATAAATATTTATATAGGACACAATGAAGGCATTTAAAGTGGGAGGGGTAGACAGTGATAATATCAACTTGCCTCTGATTCGAGTAGAAAAATTTCTTAATCAACAAAATAAAATATTGGCCCCCAGTAGAGTCTCCAGTTATTTAATGGAAAAGACTAAAATTAAAATGACAACTCAAAGTGATACCGGAATTACTCTTCGATGGTTTAATCAGAATTTAAATCCCCAACAAAAGGATGCTGTCAGAAGAATTTTGAGGGGCCAGTGTAGACCACTGTAAGGCTAATTAAATTTTAATAATATTTTTATTTTAATTAATTTTATGATTATTCTTATTCGATTTTAATTTCAGCCCCCACATTATATTTGGCCCTCCTGGCACTGGTAAGAAATAAGTTTGACATAAATGTTTGTTTTATACTGGTACAAGTTTTTTTGATAAAAGTTTTGACTTTATTAACAAAAATTTATTGTTAAATTAATTAAATTTAAATAATTTTATCCAGGTAAATCTGTGACTGTAGTGGAAGCAATCATGCAAGTCAATTCATTGGATCCAAATTCAAGGTAGAATTTAAGTACACAATTAATTATTTGTATTGTATTTTTAAATGATGATTTAATTTTAAATTTTATCAATATATAGAATTTTAGTCACCGCTCCATCCAATCAAGCAGCAGACTTGATAGCCATTCGTCTAGCCAATTCAAATTGTTTCAATCCTGGAGATTTTGTACGGTTGAATGGCTTCATGAGAAATTCTTATACAAGTTAGTTTTTTTCTTAAAAAAAATTATATATTATTCACATTTAATTAAATATTTAACTTGTACATTTTTTTTAAAGTTCCACAGGCTATAAGTCAATATTGTGTGGATGGAGATAAATTAAATGCCATCATCAAGCACAAAATAATAGTTTGTACAATTTCATCAGCAGCTCAATTTTTTCGTTTAAATTTAAAACCCCAACATTTCTCTCATGTTTTCATTGATGAAGCGGGCTACAGTACTGAACCAGAGACATTAATTGCTTGTGTGATGAGTGCAGTGACAGATGGCCAGGTAAAAGTTTTACATGTTAAATTAAATCCTATTTAAATATTTTAATTAAACTTTAATTTTTGACAGATCGTACTAGCTGGTGACCCTTGTCAACTGGAGCCAGTTTTATATCATCGTTCAATGGTTCACAGTGTATTACGACAATCCCTTCTCGAAAGATTTATAAATACCCCTTTGTACTCTGCCAAACCGAAGGAATTTCCAGAAGACTTATTTGACCCATTGTACGTCACAATGTTGACGACATCCTACAGACTTCATCCAATTTTGGGGACTCTCTCCTCCAAGAAATTTTACTATGATAATTTAATCTGTAGTAATGTGACGGATGTAGAATTATTAAACAAGCTGACTCATATCATTCCCAACAAAACTATCCCTCTCATGTTCCATGGAGTTGAGAGCCATAGTAAGATGGACGACGTGACGAAAAGTTGGTGCAATTTGGATGAGGCTAGACAATGTTGTGACTATGTCAACCAATTCAAGGGACTGGGGGTCAAGAGTGAGGATATTGGTGTCATTTCTTTGTATAAGAAGCAGGTAAACATTTTTATTAATTAGGTAATTTACATTTATTTATAATTAATTGTGGTTTTTGTTTTTGTTTATTTTGACAAGGTGGAAGTGATCAAGATGAGACTGAAGAAAACTTTTAATTATAAAGAAAAAGATATGCCCACAGTATCCACCATACAAGGATTTCAAGGAGGGGAAAGAAAAATAATCATCGTTTCCACCGTCATCTCATCCATATACCATCAAACGGCAAGTGATGACCCAACGGCCCGTATTAAATTAAAGGGATTTATCTACTCCTCTAAAATGTTCAATGTCATTATTACAAGAGCCAAGTCTTTGATGATCGTTTTGGGTGATCCAAATTCCTTGCAGTATAGTCCAGGTACATGATTAATGTATATATTTTTTAATTATTTTAATTTTAAACGTACTAAATTTAACTATTTTATAGATTGGACAAATCTCATGCAACTTGCCATCGGATTGAATGTCTACATTGGTTGTCATTTACCTCCGGGAATTAAAATTGATAGTGCTGATAATGAGACTGCCATTGTTAAAACAGAGACAGAGAATGTTAATCAAGAAACTGCAAAAGTGTCTCGTGATGATGATTATTATTACGAGGATGATGATGATGAATCTCAAACATTCTCTCCATTTGACAATTAAATATTTAATAGCCTTTAAATGCTGATGTTATTTTTCAAAATATGTATAGGTATATAATATTTGTCATTTTGTGTTCAGTCTGAATGAGTCATTCATAAAAATTACTATGAAAAGCATTTATTTGTGTTAAAAATATTATTTACATGTAATTGTACTTGTGTTGTCTATTGTTTCCGTGCTATATTTAACTCTGATACTTGGAAAAATATGAACCAAATTTCTTTGAAAAATAAATCCTTTGAAAAATGAATTCTTAGAAAAAGACAACTGACAACTTGAAACATCATTTATCCTTGACTCGAAAAAAACCCCCAAAAAAATAATACCTCCATTTACATATTCGTCTTGCAAGTAACAGGTTGTGGTGCTGGACACTCTCTTCATTTTTGTGCTAGATATGGAAGACAGTTAAATATTTGAAGAGTACATACTAAAATTAAAGCGTCAGTTTGTAACCGCCTTTAAAATAATCTCACCACGTTTAGTTTATTTAACTATTTAACGAAGTGAAAGTCTGGATTTAAAAATAGTCGTTTTTGTTTCGTTTTTTTCGTGTTGACTTTTTATTTTTTTTCAAAATAAGGTGCTTTTTGTTTATTTTACTTGAATATTTTGTCGTTAATTTATTATGTGTTGAGTGGACATGTAGGCTCATGTTGTCAGTTAAAAAGTCAGACATTACAGTTTACGTGTGAATTTCGTTTGGATTTGTTCTTTAATTAAATCATCATTTGTGAGGTAATTTTTTTTGTTATTTTTAATATTAGTTTAATATAAAATGAATTGACATCGTACTTACTTTAATGTTTTTTGTTCTCAGTTGTCGTACAATGGACCAGAGTCTGGAGGAAGAAGGGTCCACCGATTGGTATCGATGTACTGCCCCAAAATGTGGAAAAGTATTTCGAGACAAATACGAACTCGGTAGACACAGAATTAAGAGACATCTCGAGATTGTCAAAAAGTAAGTTAAAATATTGTTTAGTCTTCACTAAAGTTTAATTGCATTTAATATCATTGTCAATGAATCATTGACAATGATTCATTGTAGACGTTAATAAAGTCATTAGTTTTTATTGTGGTTGTGGTTGTTGAGAGGTGACGAGGCTCTCGTCACGAGAGTAAATATTATTGTTTTTGTGCATTTCAATTGTGTATTAAAGTAAACTTTTGTGTAGCATTTTACTACAAACTATAATTAAGTGGACATTTATTTATGTTTTTTTTACAGACAATCAAAAATTTCAGCGAGATTCCCGAATCGTGGACAGGTCAATAATATAAATACAAGTTGGAATAATCTTGCATCAAATATTACTCCTCCGATAGAAGAATGTCCGGATGTGCTTCCAAGTCCAAAATATTCTCATCCAGAAGACATGTCAACTTTTAATGGCCCAGAAACTCCTCCATCAGATTCCGTCCCATTAAATCTTTCAGATGATGTACCTCAAGATTCCCAACAACAAGAAGATGATGATGACGTTGAAATTGTTTGGGCTCGAGATGGTACAACAACAAATTACACACTACCTCCATCCCCTCCTCATGTTGTGGTCCCTGTTCCAAGTTTAATTGATATTTTGTGTCAAATTTGTCACAAAAAGTTTTTAAATAATGAGGCCTTTACTCAACATCTTCATGGTTGTAATATGGAGAAAATTGACGAGTACTTGACGGTGGGTAATTGCAGTCCTGCAAATACTGTTGGGACGGAAGCAGATTCTGGAATTTATGATCATCATACCGAACCCATACAAATATTTGGATCTGATGTTTATTCATTGGAAAGACATGAAAATGATGATATTTGTGATTTGGACGATTACAACAACAAGAAAAAAATGCAACAACAACAACAAGAGTCAGAGGAAGATGAAGAAAAAGTTGTAAAAACCATTCCAAATATTGAGGGGCCAGCTCTTCCTATTCTTTTGATTAAAAAAAATGATCAAAATAATTTTACTTCTCCCACCCTGTCAACCCCTCTTGACCTCGACAAAAATAATATTGATCTTTCATCCAGAAGATTGAGGAATAAAAGACGGGCTGTGGAAGTTAAAGTAATTCCGGAGAAACCAGAATCTGTTAGATCATCCGCGAGAAAGTCAAAAAGAATTAATTATAATGAGGACAATTTTATTAAAGAAGATGATGATTCACCACCAGTTTTGAAAAAAATGACAACAACAAAAGGAGGATCAACACCATCATCATCCAGGTCAAATTCTTTTTCTCCTGCAAGATCATCATCAGTTGCCTCATCATCATCATCCATCTATATCAGTCCAAGACCGGCCATGTCCATCATACAAAATCCTCGACCCATATTTAATAAATATGCTGGACCCCATTTCTTTTATCTTGCTGGACAGTACAAAGAGACGAGAAAGTTGATGGCCTTCAATTTAACCGTGAGTATAATTATCTTACTATTTATAATTTATAAATATTTAAATATTGTTTGTTATTGATATGCATTATTTTTATTTAATGATGATTTTTTAATATAAATTCTAGACTCGCCAGTACTCGGAAGTCTGTTTCTTTGGGACAATTTCAGAATATACAAATTGTACTTTAAAATATGGCTCTGGTTGTATTTACATATTGGGAGGTCAATCAGGGGGTTTGTATGGAAAAGCCTCAGATCAAGTTCACGTTTTTGACATCACAACAGGTCAATGGTCTGCAGGGAAAATTCCCAAAATGATAAACGACCGATGTGAATTTGAGTCTGTTGTGGTTGATGATCATATTTATGCTGTAAGTACCTATACACATTATATAATATTTTATTCTACTTTAAATTTTAAATTAACTTATTATTCTCAATTAAACTTAATTTAGTTGGGAGGGGATCAAAGGAAGGGTAAAAAGGGGAAATGGGAGAATATGAATTGTGTCGAAAGACTCCCGCTTCGTCCCACACCCGGGCGAAAGTGGAAATGGGAGAATGTTGACTTTATGGAATGCAGTCGTCAAAATTTTGGTGTGGCTGCTTTAAACAAAGTTATTTATGTGGTGAGGACACATTGTTCTTTTTAAATAAAATCATCATTTATAATCATCATTAAATTAATTTTTACTACACAAAATAGGTTGGAGGCTACGCTGGTAAACAAAAGAAAATCACTTCAAAGGCAGCTGAAGCCACTAAAGCTGTTGAATCTTTTGATTGTACTGAAAATGACTCGGAATGGACTTATGAGCCTGAATTATCGACCCCTAGAGTTGGCCCTTGTGCTGTCACGACTGACGAAGGCCTCCTTTATTGTATTGGAGGAGGGACTCAATTCGATGAAACGCTTACAAAGAAATTCAATACCGTCGAAATTTTCAATCCTACAAGAAAATTCCGGAGATGGGCCGAAGGACCTAAAATGAAGAGAAAGCGTCAATTTTTTTGTAAGATTATTTTTATGATAATTAATATTGAATCATAAATAGTTAAAATTAAATGATGATTTATTTAATAAATATTATTTTAACATTCCAGCTTCGTTTTACCACAATAAGTGTATTTATGCTGTTGGTGGTGACAGTGGTGACGATAAAGGTTACACAATGGAGATGCTTGACCTCGGAGCCTTGGACCCTTCCTGGTCGATGGTCGACTCGTTCCATCAAGAAGGAAAATCTCCATTGGACCCGAATGGGGATTATTGGTCAATCGCATTTAAAGATTAAAATATTTAACTACCTTCCTTCTTATTTATTATGATTTTTTTTCTTCTTCTGTTTTGTTTGTATATATGACATAAGCGCTCTACACTTTTTTTAAATGTCAAGTTAATTAAACCTTGAAGGTAAAAGGTTTTTTTTGTATTGAGCTTTAAAATATCAACCAGTGTTACATTGAACGTCCTTTATTTAATTGTCAAAATAATTTCAAAGTTAAGTTTTTCATACCAATTATTTTTTATAGAGTTTTTTTTTATCTGATCTATATCGAGAATTTTACCATCTTATGAAGGTAAATATAATTTTGAATCTCAATTAAGATTTTTAATTCTTCTCTATGATGCTCTCTACTCTAAGGACTTAATTTTTAATAGCAATAAGAAAAAATGGTAATATTTATTTTGCTTCCATTGTTATCGAGTACAAAAAAAATTGTTACTTAGTATTTAAAACAGGAAAAAGAAAAAGAATTATAATTAATTTAATGTACATAGCTATTAATTAAATTTTTTGTTCTCATTCTCCAAAATCGAGAACACAAGGCAAGACATATCTCTTTTTTTTTGTAAATATTACAATCGACAATTAATTAGTTTCATAATTGTTATAATTTAATACCTGGTTTTTTTACTGTTTAACTGTTGTCAATGTACAACTAAGATATTACGATTAACTATATTTAAATCAGTGTGATACATAATTTAATTACGTTTTTAAATGGAGAGTTAACTTCATATATATATATATATCTGATGAATTACACAAATGTATCTCTATAAATTATTGTTTTTTTTAACTACGATAGACTTAATTTAGATTTTGTACTGATTTAAAAAAAACAATAAATGAATTACTAATTTTAATTGTACAAAGCTCCGTCAAGTGTTCTTGCTCAAGTTGCTCAAATACAGAAATTAACAGCGATAATGTTAAATTTATATTTGATACGTATAATAATGTGTAATTAAATTATGAGTATTTTAAAATTAATTACAACTTACCACATGAAATTTTGCTACCCATACTATTCCTCTATACAATTTATGTACCTAAAAATAAATGAATCGTCAATAAGATTAAAATACGAAATAAATGAATTATTTATTCAAGCCACCTGCATTCCTCCAATAAAGGACGGCATCCGGCATTGTTGAATCTGTATATTTAAGGGATTAGGCCACCACAAAATTTTATAAATACAAAACCAGAACAAGGGACGTTTTGTTTTTCTTTTTTCCTTCAATGGTTTGGTTGTTGTAAAGTAAATAGAAATAAGGTCAAGTTCAAGTCAAAAGTAGTAAAATTTAATTGAGTATGCCGGATATAGGCCCCAGACCCTTCACCGGAACCTTTTATCTTATCTTTATGATCCCTTAAAATTTTTGGAATTTACAACGAGCCTCTCTTTCCATTTGGTTGGCCTCTGGGCCATTAAGATAAGAATATTTTAGACATTTTGACAGAAAAGATTAAAAAGTTGATTATGAAAAATTTCCCTCTCTATGTTTTGACTGGATGTTAAATTAAATTGTTAAGTTAAATAGAGAGAGAGAGAGCTAATTGCTTTGACCTTGTAAATTGTAGTTCATCAGATAAGCCCGTTCACTCACTCTCTCTCTTGTCTAGATGACAGGCGAGGAATTGATTCTAAAATCTTAAAAGGAAATTGAGAGACATTTAAACTGTCATTATTTAGCTGACTTATTTAGTTATTTAAATTAACAATTAAAAATATTTAAAGTCAATTAAAATGACGGATAAAATAATTCTTTATTCGTATTACCGGAGTTCTTGTTCATGGAGGGTTCGAATTGGTAAGAATGACAATTAAAACAAAGTTATTTTTGGTCAAGGGAAAGATTCGGCAATGTTTCCGAATTGTAGAGGGAAACATTGCCGAATCTTTCCTTTCATTTTTTAATTGTAATTTGTTAATGTTACAGCTTTGGCCCTAAAAGGACTTGAATATGAATACAAGTCAATGTTAAATGAAGATGAAGAAGACTACAAAAAGGTCAATCCAATGGGTCAAGTCCCGGCTCTTATAATTAATGGCAAGATTTTCCTTCAGTCCGTCTCAATTCTTGAATTTATGGACGAAGTCTACCCTCAAGTCCCCCTCTTTCCTCAGAATGTTTATGAGAAGGCTAAGGTAATCATTTATATCATAATTAAATTAAATTTAATTAATTAATTTTAATGGAAGGTTCGGGAAATTGTTGAAATGATTAATTCTGGGATTCAACCCATGTCAAATATGAGTACAGCTGAGGAGCATTCAAAGGATGAGACTGAACAAATAAAATGGATTCAATTTTATATTAATAAAGGATTTGGTGGTAAATTAAAATTTATATTTAATTAACTTTTAATTAAATTTTACATTTAATCATCATTTTCTTTTACAGCCGTGGAATCAATTTTGAAGGACTGTGCTGGCACTTATTGTGTGGGTGATGACCTCACCATGGCCGACATATTTTTGGTTCCACAAGTGGCCAATGCTCATCGGTAAAATTCCAAATTTTAATGTCAATTAAGTTTAATTAATTTTAAATTTAATTCTAGATTTAACGTGGATATGTCTCAATTCCCAATTATTTCCCGGATTGACTCAACCCTCTCAAAATTGGAAGCTTTTAAAAAAGCTCATTTCACTAATCAACCTGATTGCCCACCAGATTTGAAAATTGTACACTGATAAAATTAAATGTGAATAAAATAATAAAAAAATAATTTAATTAAATTAAAGGTCATGAAAATGAGGTCAATTTATTTGCATTTCCATCAGCAACGTAAAAAAAAGAGTTGAATATTGATCCACTTCCGGAAAACGGGAAAAAACGTGGGGAATCTTCCAGAGGGAGAGGAGAGAGAGAGGAGATTCAACCCAAATTTCTCTATCGATTTTTGTCACCCGCCTAACAACCCACAAAGCGGGTAAAATTCCTCTATCCATTTTTTCACTTGGTCCTACAAAAGTACAAACTACGGAGAACAATTTTGCCAAAAATGAATTTCTTGAAACTTTTCCCTGGCTCTTGAGTCGAGTCTCGTGACTGGATTTGGATCAAAGTTTTTTCTAAATGAAGTTAAAAGAAATTTAATTGAAATTAAATATAGTTGACTGACCATGGGTTTGGGTCATGAATTGCATGACATATTCATGCAAGTGGTTTTGGGTTGTGCATTCGTTCTCATTGTCTGTCTCTCCTGGTGTGCATGTCAAACTTGGTGTGTGGAAGTGGACTTAATTTTACAATCCTGTCGTAAAAATTCCAGTACAAATTCTGGGTACTTTAACAATAATTTAATAATTAATTTAATTAATTGAAGATTTTATTAATTTAATTATTTTGTGGGGTTGTAGGTCAACGCAACAATCAAATTTAGAGATACCGCAAGTAATCATTACAGTTCCATCCCCATCAATTCAACATTTACTTCCTGGACAATCAAATCGCAAGTCAAATAAACCGCCCCCCTATGAAGATTTTGAACCCCCCAAATATGATGACATTGCATGAGATTTTTGACAATTTGTTAAACAATTATTAACATTTTTCTATATTTTTAATTGTGGTCACAAAATGGAAAAAATTGTGTAAACTTTTCAATGGTGCGCAAATAATAATTAATTAGTTGAATAAATAATTTAGAATTTATAATAATTGAGTTTTTTTATTGTATGCAAATTATTTTATAAAATAGCTTTGTATTTAAATGAGAATAAATATAAAACAATTTAACGAGGATCATTCATGCCAAT
>JAQIVZ010001940.1:0-25686 GCA_034700945.1 Arrhopalites spinosus
TATCGTCAGAACATACTCGTCATATGTACCCACGTCAGAAGTGTACACTCGGACAAAGTGTACTCGTCAGAAAGTCCTCTCGGGAGAAGTATCCTCGTCAGAAGTGTTTGTCAGAAGTGTACACTCGGCAGAATCCCCGACTACCGTTTTTTACTGTGAAAAAATAATGTAGAAAAATTCTAGAAAATATTTTTGTCCACTTGGACAGTAAAATTAATTACAGTGTAAAATGAACCACAAGAACCAATATAGAGCTTAAAATATGAAGAAAATGAAAATGAAAAAGAGATTTTTTTCTTATATTTTGAGGCCCAAGAAAACCACATAAAAAAAATTCAAGTAAAAGTTAAAAACTAAAAAGAAACAGACAAAATGGCTAAGGTCATAACTAGTGATAAAATAATAAGCAAAACTTGAGGATTTTGCCTCCGGTCTTGAATAATTATGACTGACTATCTGTATTCTCCCCTTACTAGTTATGAAATAAAAAGTCTATAAAAAATGAGGTTTGTGAAACTACGAGTGACGAAGGGCGATTACACAGTTTTTTTTATTAATCCGTTTCCTGTCCTTATAATTTGTACCCTTGAATTCTACTTGTGATGATATACACAACATTTATTACATGTAAATTATTTTATACAGCAGTGATGGTGAGTTTCTTAAATTATATATAAAAAAATATTATTATAGAAACATTGAGAAATATATTTTGGCTCCGTATTGTAATTTGTAGTAAAGAATTGTGAAAAATAATGAAAATGAGAAAAGGCTTGCTTGTATGAACAATGACCCCACATCAAGATACTTTTTTTTGACTCATCGCCATTAGAAAACTTTTAAAAGAAGAATGAAACAAGTATAATTTTATTTTGATTCACCTTTAGGTAAGGATTATTGAGATAAGATAAATATCTCAACTCTTTAATTTGTTATTAAAGTGACTACTCTGTTTTTTTCTTCTCTTTCAATGCCGACACATTTCATTTAATGAACCATTCAAATTGACTAAAAGTACATGTATGTATATGTACATATAGATTAAAAATACCACTACAATAAAATAACAAATGAACCATTTGAAAATATCAAACAAGAAAACAAGAATACTTTTCTCTCGCTCTCTGCTCCCTTAATGGTTAGACATTGATCCTCCAATTTTTTCCAGGTGATGAATATAAACAACTTTTTGGCCTGTTTAGACTTGAACAGATGAAATACTCAAGATAGTAAAATACTTTCATTTGTAGTATCCTTCTATTTAGTGAAATTGAAACCAGTAATAGGACTAATCCACAAAGTGAAGCTGACATTTTATTTTTTTGTACACAATCTGTACCCCTGTACTCTTGTTCATTTTCTTCATAAGATTATATTACAAACAAGAGCCATTTAAGGAGTTACACTAGCATGAATCCACTCCAATGGTCAACCATTACTCACAATGTCTGAAAACTAGAGACTAGTCTAGTGACCCTAGTCTAATGTCACTCACAATATTTAAAAAAACAAGTTCAAAAAAAAAAAAATCCTCATTCTCACACATATAAAATGTACAATTTAAATCCTAAATCTAAAATTAATAATAAACAATACTCACTAATGCTCAACTATACCTTAAACCAAAAGGATTAATAAATTTTTATGTGTGTTTAGGCTTAGCCACCACTAAAAAAACATTCCGTACAAGATGAGACAGAGAGACGGAAGGAGATGTATAGATTGTAGATTTGGAATTGTTTTAAAAGATTTACATAAAATAATTATGTATGCATGAATATTTTATATGACACAAGAAAGAGCTTTGAGGTACGAGTAGTCTCTCTCTCTCTCTGTGGTGGTGTTTACAATTGAAAGTAATCGTAGAAATTAGACATGCCTAGACTCTCAAGCCGCCGTGGCTGGCAGCCGCCGCCGGAGATTTTCTCAAAATTTTAGCCGCCGCCGCCGCTGACAAAATTGACGGCTTAGCCGCGGCTGGAAGTCAAAATAACGGATATTTTTGAAAGAATTTTGAGTTATTTTGGTCTTTTTTTCAATTTTGTCCAAAAGAAACATTTTTATTTGTTAATTCTACTTTAGATCACTAAATTTAGTTAAGCGTTAGTTTTCGTGCGAGATGTAACATTTTTTTGTTTTTTTTAATCGATTTTTTTGATTTTTTTCTTCAAAATGGCGGGAAAATTTCGCCGCCGCCGCCGGTCGATTTTGACCTCCAAGCCGCCGCCGATTGAAATTTGGTCGGCTTGAGAGTCTAGACATGCCTCATGAAATATTCTGAGAGAGAGATGCAGACGATACAGTAGGAGTTTAGTAGTAGGCCATATTTAATGAGGTGGCCATAAGGTGCTACACACTTTTTTTCCCTCTCTCTCGTCTTGGGTTCCTCAACAGACAGACAGACAATATAATGTGCATTGTAGTATCTATGGTAAGCGATCATTGTAAAAGTATGACTCCTCCTAGCTACTGGTGTTACGAGAGTCGGGGAGTGAGCGATTTTCTCAGAGGAGAGACAGCTTCTCATTTATATTTACCTATCATTTCAACCATACACAGTCCAACTTGACTGTTGGCTACATATCACACTTTTGATACTCCCACATTCCCATAAATACTTTATCCCTACATCATCCTTCCTTCCTCTCTCTCTCTTCTTATCTTCCCCTCTCTCTCTCTTCCCTGACATTCCTCAACAGTTTTTTTAAATTATTAATTTTTATATATTTTTTAATCTATTTAGTTGATAAAAAAAATTATAAATTGCAGTTTAATTAAAGTTTGAAATTCTTTTATATATTTTTTTTTTTTAAAAAATAGATGAAAAAAATATGACAATTTTTTGAAAATAAAAATTGACAAGACATTCACTTTATAATATTGTAAAGAGTACAAAAAAAATTATACCTATAGATAGTTATTATTTTCATGTATTATTAAATAAATAATACTGATTGTTTCCAGATGCTTCTTATTATTTTTTTTGATCCCAAAGATAGAGAAAAAAAAGGGTGAAAGCCTTTATGATAAGACAAAGTATGACTGAATGTTTAGAAAAAAAATCTCGGAGGCTTCAAGGGAGTCCCGAACTTTTGAATATTTTCTTGTTGGAACCGTTTGTATCTGTACTTATAAGTATGGACATTCTCCTACTGAATTGAGAATGTCGGATGTGTTCAAACGACAATCTATCTTGTGTAGTATCTCCATGGATAAGTGTCTTCTAAGGGATGATAAATAGATGACTTCTCAGATAGGGACTTCCTATCATGTTCCAAGAGGACCCATCTCATCTTACAGATAGGGCTTTTTTTCTGTCTCTCTCTCTCTCTCTCTTGTGAGAGTGTAACCAGAGGATCATGGAAGAGCCTCTCACTTTGACTCTTGACTTTATATCCATCTCCATCTCTTTCCGATTTCTCTGTCCCAACTCATCTTCTTGATAGATCTTTGACTCATTCTGCCTTCTTTAGCCCTCATTGCACGTACGCAAAACTATTCAAGGGAGATGCGATGCGATGGGGATGGGATACACATCAAAAGAATGAATATTTAATAAATGTACGAAATGTAGGAGCAGGGTCTCATTGCAAGGCCGAGTATATTAATGCCCCCCTTCCCTACTTATTCCTTCATTTCACTCCGTTTGCCTTTGTGTCTTTTATACAGAGAGATACAGTTGTTACTATCAGTGGAATCGGGTATGATAAAACAATTATTTTTAAAAAAAGATTTATTTGACTCTCTACACTTATTTGTATATTTATGCACACGACCCAATGGTCTATTCTGTCTCTTGTATGTACAATTTATCACTAAAGTTTTTTTTCCATCGATTTGTCGGATCAAATCAGAAAATTATTATTCCGCAGAGTCTTTTCTCTCTCTCTCTTGAACAGTTTAATAATATGTTGAACAAAAATTATTAACATGTATAGATTATATTACTTTCCCTTTGAAATCTGTTGAAACATTTTCTTGTATATATATAAATATGTATATGTACTGTGAATTTAATAAGCTGTCGGCAAGAATATTCTTGTACAGTGTAGGAAAAAGAACACAATAATGAGTTTGCTGTCGTTGGTATGAAAGCCCCAATGGAATAAACAATTCGTTCTGCTTATGTCCATTACAAAAATAAAAATGTCGAATATGATTAAAATTCATTCAACGTCAAAATTGTCAATTGTCATATCTCAAGAGTGTAGGTGAGGCTTTAATAATATATTTTTTTTGATTTTTTTTTCCTCAAGAGTTCCATCCTTGTTCCAAGTCAACAGTCAAAGGTTCAAATCAATCCCATGTCCCTCTAACTTTTTCTTTTTATTGTTGTGGTGTCAAGATTATTCGTCAACTTTTATCCCCCTCTCTCCTCATTTTATTCTAGGGATGCAGATGCATCGGGTCGACTTGAGAATAATTTCATGGCTAGGTATGCTATATTCTCTACTTACTATTTTATTTTACCTCAAATTTTCTAATAAAATGGCACACTCAAATTTATTTTAATGAAAATGACTATAAGCTAATTTTTATAAAATTTAATTTTAAAAGCTAATAATCAAATTTGGAATCAATAGTGTACTGGAATGGTCTTTCTCTCTATGTACTGATATGTGTCTTCTCTTAAATTAAAATTCTGTAGATAGAAGGGAGCAGTCATCAGTTAATGTATTTTACATGAGCATTAAGTCACAGTTCACAGCATGAATATGAGCTGACAAAAATATCAAAACGACACACACACACTAGAAATATGTAAATTACAAAAACAGCAGCACGGTCCATTCATAACTTTGGACAATATTGATGAAAAATGAACCGTTAGAAAAAAATATTTATATATCTGTAAATAAATAAGAAAGCTACTGTGTGTGTGTATGTGTGTATTCATATATGATGAATAAAATTAAAATTAAGCTTTTGTAATAATGACTGTCAATTTTTGAATGATCATCAATCTATTCTTTATAAAAACTACTCACTTTACACACACAACACAATTACAATCCTGTCCTTTAAAAAAAGACTATTGTCATCCTCACAGTCTATTTTATGCCATGTAAACTAACTACACACACAGGTGGTGAGCATGAAGAGAAAAAAATTAGTACAGAAATAAATTCAGAAGCTCATTATATTCCGGAATCTGCAGTGTACAATCTTGAAGATATCATGTCATGTGTGTAAAAACTAGTATGAGAGAGAGAGAGAGAAGAATAATCTTGAGTAAAAATAAAAATAGAAAAATGTTTTTTTTTTCTGCCTTTAGAGTACATACCTATTATAATGACTCTTGACGGTTGGTCTAAAGTCTAGATAAGGCTTGTGTGTGTGCTTGTACAGATACAAAAAAGAAATTTGACTGGATTTGGTGAGTTAGATGTAGAATTCCGGATGAAAATGAAGGAAGATTTTTTGAAGGAAAGGGAGAAGAGACTCAACCATCACCATCAGTGCATCAGGTGAGGTCGACGGAGTAATCAATCTCGTTGTCGAGCAGATCCTTTTGTCATATAACATCCTCCTTTTTTGAGTAATTATCCACGGATAAGTTTCTGAAGTTTACTCTCTCTCTCTCTTGAAAAAAAAACTTGAATAAACTTGAACTTGACCAATTCTGACGATTTGTGTGTGTCAAAATTATACACACATAAGGGGAGATAGAGCATACACTCCACTGGTGTGTATATATTATATAATATTATGATAAAATAAAAATCATATTATCTGCCATATTATTTACTACTGAAAAAGGTTCTATGTATTATTATACTATTTTTTTCCAGTTTTCTTATGTACTTAAAGTACTTGACGATTAACTTTTTCTTTGAGAGAGAGAGAGAGAGAGAGAGAACAACTACTTATTTCTTATTTATTCAATCCTTTACAAATAGACGAATAATATTTATCTTGTGGAGCTTTGAGATTGATGTTTTTCCTAAGAAAAAAATATTTTATGTGTGTGGATACCACACAAAAGACAGGCTAATTTACATAAAACATAGATAAGATTGAATAGAACAAATCAAAAAATATACATAGCTACATCCATTACAAATTACACTACAATAAATATTTTGTGTACAAAAATCTCATACATTGTCAAACTTTTTAACTTTTCTTTTGTCTTGCTACTCATACTTACCTTCCTTTGTGCTTATGAGTTGCCTACTTTTTTTCTAATATTTTGTTTTTCCTTAAAAATCATAAAAGAAATTGAATAAAATTTTATAATAAAGTCTTTTCATATTTAATAAAAATCTAACGGAATTTGATACTCTAAAACTTTTGATAAAAATTACTAAAAAAAATGAAAGAAAAAGAGTATCGTCCCTGACTTGATTTTTTATGACTCTCCGACTCTCTGAATACGGCACGCAACACTAAGAAGATAAATCAAAGCATCTTTTATATATAAAATCTATTCAAAAATCTTGATAGCATGATCACTTCATCAGACCCAAACCTCCACATCGTTCTAGTTTGCATGACAGACTTTTTGTATTTTTATAAAGGCAATTGAATACATGAAAATGGACAAAAAAAATCATTTTATTTGTTCCAGGATATTTTGTTTTATATAAAAAAAGAAAGATTATATTTTGACATGCATAATCGTTGTAACAGACATAAGATGCAAATGAAAGAATTTTGAATTTGGTTATTAAATGTAAGTAGTACACATGTTTCGTTTTTATACAGACAAATCTATACAAAAAAGCAATAGAACAGCCAAAGTGCATCAAAAGCGCTTCGGACTGGAAGTTGACCTCATACGTTGAGGGGATGAGGAAGATAAAATCAAGTCTAAAATGAAATGAACTCAAATCACATGTATAAACATACAATTCTCTCAATAATTTGCATAACCAAGGGGCAATCTCTCCAATGCATTTATGTTAGTTGAATGAATCATGTAGTGGTATGTAAAATTGGTATAAAATTGTTTTTTTCCCTTGTTATTACACTCAAGAATTGATTTCAAACTCAAAACTCTTGACGTAACTACCAATACCACCAACTTTTATAATGTACACATCCCCATACTTCTTTTATATATATACATATATGGATATAATATATAACATTTTTGATCAATCCATCACTGTACCATCACCACCAATGCAAATGAGATACGTAATATAGACCATATGATAGAAATTTAGAAATTACAGATACATCTTGGGAGGGAAGTGATTCAAAATCAAAAAAGAAAAATAAATATCCATCCATGTTCAGTGTTACATTAAAATGAATTCTCTCTCTCTCCTAAAGAATTTTTCTACCCTAGAGAGTCAAAAAAAGCACAAGTCTTTAGTGAGACTTTACATATAAACATACATTATATAATATTTACCTACAGATAGGTAGACGAATAGATTTTCTATTTCAACAATGAAGATAGAACCAAGGAGCAAGATGAAACCACCTGCCTGATTGTCGACGTAATTGATCTCATCATCGAGGAAGTCTGTGGTTTTCTCTGTCTGCTCGTAATGAAGTCGTTGCAAAGTTCGGGTGACTGTAGAAAGGGAGTACACTTCAATTATATTTTCTCTCTCTCTCTCTCTTCTATATTTCCCACTAGATAATCTTTACTTTTTTTGGAGGGGGGTTGACCATAATAATATCTCTGTAAAAAAGGGTTTAAAACCTTATGCTCATCTGGTTCTCCATTTTTTTTAAAAAAAAGTTGGAATTCATTTGGACATGTAAATGTGTGTACAAGTACAGATACACTAAAAAGAATATGTTGGTTGAGCCTTGAAGGGTAGCTGTAAAATTCATTTGCAAAATATTACATGACTTGTTACAAATATCCTTTAATTTCAGTCCCAAGACATTCATGGATTATTTCCACATAAATAATTTAACATGTAAAAGAGGCGCGTCGACAGAGGAAACCATCATTGTAAATTAAATATGCTGCCAACATTGTAATAATCTCTCTCTCTTTCTTTGTGTGTGTGTGTAGTTTACCCGAAATATACTTGAGGCTACTTTTATAATCCCAAGATTTGTAACTGAAAATTATGACTTATCATTAGTTGGACCCCTTTCCTTTTCTTAGAGTAAAATGGCTTAAGACTACATAAGCTGGCATAGTTTGAGCAATGAAAATTCTCCAAAATAGTTATCATTACCTACCACATCCAAAGAAGAGGAAAAAATATCTTTGGCTTTGGAACTGGAGTGTATCTACACGTATACGTATATTAAATGAAAAAAAAACTTTTAAAATTAAGACTGTTGGCAAGTTAATACAGAGATTGAAAGCTACATTAATATTACACTACAGAAAAAAAACCATGGGTAGACTTGACTCTCATAAAAGTGTGTAGAGCAAACTCATCATCATCATCATTATATAGATACAGATAAATTGACAGAGAGAGAGAGAGAGAAGATTGCATAAACTTGCCCTCGTGTACTTGTGCCAGTACACCGCGACTGAGCACCTAAACCCGTGTATTATATCATGAATGGATTAGGGCGAGGCAGAGCTGTCGATGAGAGAAAAGAGAGATGAAGAGAGAGAGAAAAAAAAAAAACTTTTTTAACCAAATGTTGAATATGGCACTCCTTATTTATAACCAGCAATGGGCAATACACAGATCAAATTCATTGGAGGTCCTTTGGACTAAACACAAAAGTTTAGACATTTCCAGTCGTAGTAAATTTAGTCTATCATGTACAAAATGTATAAAAAAATTTGTGCTTATAAAGGAACACACATAAATATATTTTTTTCTTACTTAAATTATATTTTCTATCTCTTTCTTTTATAGTACATAAATATATCACATACTATACTATACAAAGAATGTGTATATATATATATACAATACACACCGCAATTTGCAATTCGTTGTGAGGTAAAGTAGAACCGGAAAATAACTAAATACCTGCCTCTCTTGACATGTGTACGTGTGTGCCCCTTTATATAATTTGTATGTAGACTATTTAAGTAGTATGATAGTACATGCATGTACATAGGTACATACATATGTACTTGTATGTTTTGTGTTTGCAATTTTAAACAGACGAATGCACTTTATACAAATTTAACATGGAACACACACACACACATTGTACGGGCTATAGACAAGTAAATTTATTGTTTTGCATAAAATATTATTCATTTATTATTTTAATTGATGTTAGTAACATTTTAAATATATTTTTAAAAGGCTCAAAGTAAATTACTATTATCATAGTAAATGTTTGTTTTTTAAAAAAAATAGTACAAGTAAATATTACAACTTAAGATACTGAATATAGAATAAATTGTTGAGAAGAGACCCTTAGAATATTTTTACATAAAGTTAACCCTCAACATTGAGCACTTTAGGAAATGAATGAATATGTCCCACGCAATCGTTAAATTTTTTTTAAACATTCTTTTGTGTACTGTGAAAACAATAAATAAAATGTTACACTACATATTGAACTTTAAAAAGGTGTACAGGTGTAGTTTGTTGTGTTAGTCAATGAGAAAAAAAGTTTTTTTCTTTGTGAAAACGAAGGATCACCCATGTGATGCTAGTCAGTCGTTTTGTGTGTGGTGGATCAAAAAATTGTTATAAAAATTGAATGTGGCCGATTTGTAGTTCCTCGTGTATGTACCACTGATACCGATGTGAAGAGGTGTACATTGTGTTGAAGAAAAAATGCACATTGGCACTTGCACGCGACTCCCTGGAGGGGCTCAAATTGGGACTCATGTGTGTGTATACACACACACAGACTAGATAGATTCAGATAGACTCAAGTCCTTCTTCCATTACTCATCTCAGCACGAAATAACTTTCTTTTACTTAAAAATTTAACATTATGCATTTTACAACACTCAAAATATTTGACATTCAATCACTTGTAACATTTTCCATCACCCATTCATTCAAAATTTTCTTTGCTTGTGGCGTTCATAATCGATAAATGATGAATGTACCTACAGTACAAACGATTGTCACAAGTAAGATTTGCATTTCAAAGGAATTTAATTCATGTAAGAGAATGAGTCTAAAAATTAAAAAATACACTAAATATTATTTATTAAGGGATATTTAAATAGTGAAAGAATAGAAAAATAAATAGGTATTTAATTTATTATTACATGTAATACACTAAAAAAAATAATCTTGACCCACCTCAAGTATCAGAAGCTGAGAAGATTATTAAATTCAAGCCGGACGTTTTCTACGTGCTCATGTTCTCTTCCAGTCCGTGACAACTTTAAGAAGAAGCCTGCAACCAAGTCAAGAGATCGATACGTATAGTATATATAATATATACATACACATACAAGTAGACACCTTCTGAAAGGTCACAAAGGTACGAGTGGTCCACACAGAGCGCAGGTGTTAATGATTCCAAAATAAGCTCGTCCTCAGTCCTCACATATGGACATGTAGACATTTTTAAACACTAAAATCGTCAAGAGGGTACGAATACGTTGACTACAGAACAAATTACAAATATGAAATCACCTTGAGCTTTTTTTTTTGTCTATAGTTTTTTTATAGTTGATTCAAAACAGATAAGACATAAAGTCTAGCCATAGACTGACAAAGGAAATAATTCCAACTCCATATAATTTATATATACCTACAAAAAGATTACAAATATGAGATGAACTTTAAAAATATAATTAGTCAAAAGATTCACATCTTTTTTCCCATACTATTGAGCAACATTAGCCGGAGCTGTACCTGTACCATGAATTAAATTGCAATTGTAGACAAATCTCATGACAAAAAAAATAGACAGACGTTCTCTCTCATGAGCTCACAGAGTACGAATGACCAAAAAATTTTCCTCTCTTTTAAGAATCTCTCTTGTGAATCTAAAGGGTGAGTGCGCATATTCAATTCTTTCGTCCTCCTTCTCCTCCTCCTTCTGTTCAGCCCCTCGGCGGGATTTAGGTTTGGGAAAATGTTAAATATCCTTTGACAGTCTTGCTGCCAACGTCGAGACTTTAAGCTTGGCTATGCAAAGAACGGTCCTTTGATGTTGAAAAGCATCCTGTTCCCCCAAAAGATTTTTATACATATCAAAGAGAGCAAAAAAAAGTGTAATACAAAAATATCATCTTTATGTAATTGTATTGTGTCTAATCAAACCACAAAAAAAGTTTATATAAAAAAAGATTCTCAAATACATATTCCAATCAATTTAATAAAAGAGAATTAAATTGTGACAAAGAATATTCAAAGTGAATACAAATACAAATACGAGAGTGAAAACTATCAAAACAAAAAGATTTAAAAATTGTGATTAGTGATACAATTAAAAGTTTTGCAGTTCATAAAATCCTCATGCTGTACACACTAACATACACACCGGCCCGACTTGATTTGGAAGAGTGAATAGAATTTAGTGGGGCAGAAAAGAGTAAAGTTTATTTAGTAAAAGAAGAGGAAAAAAAACACTTGTGGAGAAGATAGAACAAGAGCAAACTGGATTGATTGAGTTGATCTTCAATACATCTAGATTGGATTTTCCATTGTTGATCAGCTGGTGGTGTTGAGAAAGAAATACTTATGTGTATGTATGTATAGAGGGAGAAAAAAAACAAGAGTTTGAGATTTTCCATTGGGAACCGACGGTGAGAAAACCAGATTATCAATTGCTCCTCTTGAGACATTCAACCGAGAACCGAGTGATGTATCGTGCTGAGCAATCTGCTTCTGTTAGGAGAGAGAATATATCTTGAGAGAAGAGGAAAAAAAAGTTAACAAAATATAAAAACTTATTTCATTTAATACATTCCAATTCTCATGCTCAGAGTTATGAACAGAGTGAAAAAGTAGAGACACAAAAAAATAAATAATTTAAACTTGACAAAGTGAACATAAGTAACAGAAAAAAAAGCCCTAAGAAAATGAAGATGATGATCAAATCATACAAACACTACAATTTTTTCATCTCCGTCTCTTGTCTGTAAAAACAGACAGAGAGAAGTGACAGGAGATTCAGAGAGGGGAAAAAAATTTACACATCCTGAGCCTGACCTACGGAATAAACTTGTGTGTGAATCAAAAATCAAAAATTGAATAATATTTGCATGTGTGTCTTTATCACTTTTAACAAAGTTATAAAAAAAGATAACTCTATAATATTTCAAAAAGAAAAAAAAATCATCATCATCAGTGCATTTATCTTGAAGACACACAAGGTGCAATTCACAGTTAATACTGTCCATTTTTTCCATTGTCTCCATATTTATTGTTTAAACTCTAGTTTATTTATCATTATGAACAACATGATCATCTTGATGAAGACTCAAGTTCAAAACAAGTCTTTACGATTAGAGACTCTGTAGGAACTGTACAAAATAAAAAAAATTTCAAGTGTAGAACTTTTAGTTTTTGCTCTAATAGCACTCCGCCCTCATTACGTTGAGACAGAGAGAGCACTCTTGCCTGTTTTTTCAAAAGAAAGAAAATTAACGTTTAAGCTGACAAGTTTTATGGATTTATTTGCCGGTGGCTTTATTTTAATACATATACAATTTTTTCCTGTGTAAAACTTACTTTGAAACAAAACCATTCCGAAAAGAGTTGAGAGAGATAGGGGCTGTTTTTTTTCATAAAGTTTTTTTTATATCATGTAACTTGTCTCAAACCCAGAGAGAGAGAGAAGTGAACAGAGACTCTCATTTTGATGATGATCTTCTAATATTTTCTTGTTCAATTTAAGTTATCCTGGAAGCTAAATAATTTTGAAAACAAGTAACAACATCAACAGCTTCTTCTTCTTACTTGTTCAAGTTGTCAGTGTTGCGGAATTCTCTGAGGGCTCTGTTAAATTATATATTACATACATTGGTGATATATATACAGAAGTGCAAATAAAATTATTATTATTATATATATATATATTTTACACAAAAAGATTTTAAATCATAAATAAATGATGGACGGATACACTCACGGGCATGTTCATGCTCATCATCCTTATGATTTAACCGTTGTTCCCCAGTACTATCGGTGAGTATGACAATTTTCATCCTATTTTTTTTTCTTTTTTTACAAATTATGTTTAAGATTTTTTTTTATTCATTTCATCTCAATATAAAGAATAAATGTTAAAAGTGAGTAAAATATCATAAAAGCCGCACTTTTTAAATGTAAGGAATATGAAAAGATTTGAAAAGATTTTAGTTGTGCATTTATTAATGTCCATTTATTTAAATGGATACCCTTTTCTCATTTTCATAATGTGAGTCTATCACATTTTCAAAAGTTTCCATGTCTCTCACATATTTTAAGTGTGGTAATTTTATACCTTGTGCATGCAATACGACTCTTTTATATATTTATAAATATAAGGCCATTTAAAAACTTAAATAATTATCCTGTCAAACAACCTCAAATTGTAAAGTTATAGAAAAAAATATGATTATATTATTGTTGTCATCTTGATTAACGTATTTAAGAGCTTTAAAAGTCTTACCAATTTAGTCATGCAAAACAAAAATTGTATTCATCGTTTCTTTACAAAACTTTTTCTAATGTTGACACTGTCCATTAAACATATTTGCATATTTTTACTATGTTTTTGTGGTGCTGGGAATATTTGTATACCTTTTTTTTCATTCTATACCCTTCAATCCCTTTTTCATCTTCCTTTCTTTTTACTCGTGAAGAATTACACGGAGCAAGGGGGCTTCCTCTTCCCCTATAAAGTAATATTGAGAGTCTGCGGTTACTTGTTGGAAAAAAACCTTTTGCCGGTTTTGTGTAGATTTCTCATCCCACAATTCATTTCAAGTTTCTTATCCATAAAATTTGATGCATAAAATATTCCAAGTTAAAAAGATAAACTTTTCGAAAAAAAGTCAGCACAAATTTTGTGTCTTTTCAACGAGACTCGTTCTCCGTCTCAAAATAACAAGATGACGAATGAGTTCATTCAAGGATTGTTAAGATTCTAAAAAAAATCAACTAGGCCTAATTCTATTGTTTTTGTTGTGCTCAACTCAACCTGTACAAGAATTTTTCTGCTCATCATCATTAACTTGACATGTTCATTTTCATTGAGAAATGTTAAATAGTTTTCTCTCCTTTGTAAATATTTTAATGTTTTAAAAAAAACAAGCCATTTTTTTTAGAATGAATGGTGATCCAGATCATTCTTTTATGTACATTTAATGTAAAATATGATCATGATGTTACTGTAGAGAAAAAAAGGGGAAGCTTTGAATGTCCATACATGTACTAAAAAATAGTTTTTTTTATTATATGAGTATATCTGTAGACTTTGCATAATATCCTTATGGCCGTCATCTTTTATGAGTTGCACTGCCGCCATACATGTGTCTATGTAGTACTTTAACTAGAATATAAAAAAAAATAATTTTTACAACTTGAATGTGCATTCATATAAATGTAGAGAGAGAGACTATAATGAATTCTATAAACAACAAAGCGTCATGTTAGTAAAGGAAAAAAAAAATTTTTTATTTCACAAGTATAAAAATTCTACTAGACTTCTACTTGGTTGATAGATATTTCCGAATGTAAGTTACGATTAACAGGTGCAGGAAATAAATAGATGGACATTTGCTAGTAAAGTAGCAGTTTAGTATGTTAGTAATGGTTTCTATCTCTCTCTCTCTGTGTTGCAATGATGTTGATGTTACTGTTGCACAATTGCATTTGAAATTTGAACATGTATAGTATGTACACAGTGGACAGACATATTTGTATGTGAATGTGGGATTGTTGGGAAGAGAGAGAGAGAGAATCGAGTTAAATTTATAGTTTTGACTCCAGCTCCTACTCTCCTCTCATCATCAAGGGCCGAATCAAGTTTGTCAAGAAGATAAAAAAAATTTTACGGCCCATTCATGACTCTATAGACATAGGTACAAGTGGGGAGTGGGGAGAGGGGGAGGATGAGGACTTGGAAAAAAGGTGCTTCTTGATTGCATTTAGTAGCACTTGTGCACTCTCTGAATCTCTTGAAATTTCCCTATTCTATTATCTTATTAGCCATTAAGAGTTTAAGTCTCAGATAGAGATTTGATGGGCTCGCATGTTCATTCCAAGAGAGAGAGAGAGAGAGAGCAAAGAGTACACATTTGCGTCAGTGTGACCATTAAAAGAACTTACAGACTACAGCTGACCACTTGACTCTGTTTATGTTTTTTGGACAAAAAGAGTGAGATGAGGAGGGAGTACAGAGATACAGGTAGATACGGCTTGTGTATGTACCTACTCGTATCTCTTTGTGTACTAACTAGAATTGACTGTGTACTTGCTCATTAGAATAAAATCGTATCATTGATTTTGTATCAGTAGTTTAGAAAACCTGAAAGCTTGATCAATGAGCACTTAATTTTTTTTCTCCTCTTTCTTATTGCTCTCTCTCTCTCTGTCTGGGAGATTTCTTATATAGAAACTTTTTTTTTATTAATATAACTTGCATATAAAACTATGTGTAGTATCTAAAGACATGAGTTGATTGTTATAATAAAGATGGACATGTATATAATCTAATGAACAAAAACAAATGGACATATATCTGAATTAAATGTGTGAAGTTTACTCTTTGCCTCAATTTACGAGTTGTACTCTCAATTTTTATTGTGTTCTCTTGTCAATCTTGAACTAACTTAAAGGCACAACATATGTTTGGCATATTTGTCATTCTACATGCAAACTCTGCTATGTATATAATATATGTTGTGAATAGAATCATTGAGCAAGAATTTCAACGGTTTATATGTTTTTAACTACGTAGTAAATTATCTCACTCTACTCGTTCTCCCTTTCCTGTACTTTTCCAGTCTTTTTCTGTATCTCACCTCCACTCGTACTAGTCTGTAGTGCAGTACAGATAAATCCAACTAATTTTTTTAGTTGCACTTCCACATGGACTGCATAGCAAGTACTATAACTATAAAATTAAGTTGTTGAAAAGAATTTTCCATAGGTTTTGTTTTTTTGACAATAATATTTAAATAATAATTATTTTTGTAAAAGTATTGTGAGACTGTCAATAAATTGAATCAAAATCATGAATGAATATTTTTTTTAAGGAAGGGAAGGGAAAGATGTTTTAGTATAAAAAAATTGTAAATTGCGTGAGCATCAACACTTCATTATTCTTAAAAAGTTGTGTACATATGTACGTGCACAATGAGAAATATGGTGTGGATAGTAAAAATGTAAAACAAAATAAAAATGAAGGACCAAAGTCAGGATCAACACGGTAAGGAGCAGTAGGCAGCTTTTCAAAGTGAACAATTAATATATGTATTGTACACAATGAAAAGGGACTTTTCAGTTTGCATGACCATGAGAGAGAGAGAGTGAGAGAGACCCTCTGACTCTGACTGTGACTTACGAGCTTCATTTGCATATATAACTTCTTGCAACGGGTATGACATGGTGGAGGACTCGATCCCGAAAGAAAAAAAAAATTTGTGGAGAGAAATCTTTTTGGTCCTGCCAAAATCTCAGCATGGTAAACCACGAATTGTGTTTACTCTGTTCGCACTCTTAATATTTATCCTTGTACTATAGACTTTATTTACCAATTTTGATACTATATGATACTTTTGTGACATGTAAAGATTTCTAGACGTGAACACGTATAAGAGGGGGATTTTGTAATACATGGGAAATATTCTGTACAATGACGAGTTTTAAAGACAAAGGGAGAGAAAAAATAAGATGGAGATGATATACATGTACAATTACACAATATACTGTATATAAAATAATTCAATACTTTATTTTAATTTAATCTACTGTATTGTTCCCCTTTATACCATGGTGGAATTTGAAATATGGAATTTTATTCATTGCTCATAGTACGAGTATCATTGTCAAATTGCGAAAAGTCACTATGACTCTGAAATTTTAATGTTTTCACAATAGCCAAAGCTCTCTTGTACAATTTCCTGATCTCTCTCTTTCTCTCTCTCTCTCTTTCTTTGTTTTTTTCTGACTGTTTTAATCTGTTTGAGCTGAGATTGACCAGATGATTTTATACATGTTATTCCATGTAAAAATGATAGACAAAATTCTTGAAACTCTTTCTTTGTATTCCAGACTGCTAAAAAATTAGAGACACGGTAAATTATGAACTGTACAATTAATCCCAAGAGTATCTGTACTCATTTTCATTCAAAAATAAAGAAAACCTTTAAAAAATTGCTTGAAGCTTAAAGGACTGTATTTAATTTCAAAAGAAAACATTTAAAATTAGTAAAGAACTTTAACACCCAAAAATACATGAGTATTATGGTATAACTCAAGTTCATAAAGTTTTTTTTCCAAAAGGAAATCCGTAGAGAGGGTATTTCAAACACTGGGATTATTCAGTAGCCATTAATAAGACTTGTACAGTTGCACACGTGTAAGGATATTACAATAATTATGTTTTTTTTTGTTTTGCCTCTAGTAAAAATTTTATAATAGTTTTCTCTCTCTCCCTCATTTTATCTCATCCCCATGCATCACAAACCATTTAAGAGAAGAAGAAAAAAAGTAGTGTGTCCGTTAACTTACAAGAAATATGGAGGTAGTTGATGGTTCTGTATTATATTCATATTATTATTATATGGATAATTTCTTTGGTCGGGTCTCTACTCCTTCATCTATCAGTTTTACTGGTACTTTTTTTTTGACTGTTGATCAAGTTGAAAAAATTTTGTTATATAAAGTTTAGAATAACTTTACCTTATTTTATATCTAAAGACAGTTTGATTCTTACATGTTAGAATATAGCCACTGTTCAAAATATAAACTTTTTTTTGGCTACGTCGTCTCTACATAATAGGGCTACTCGTTTTTCAAAGTGCACACTTAGCCCTTTTTCTAAGTGTTTCTTTGCTCTTGTAACAAAAATTTTTACATTGTGTGTATGGTAGTTTAATGTATGATACAAAATGATACGTGCTAGAAAGTCCAATTACACGTACAATTATCCTATGCTACCATGATGTTTAATAATAATATGAGCCAGCAAGTTTTTATATATTTTTTTGAGAAGAAAAAGAGAGACTCCTTCATTTTCAAATAGAGACTGGATCAAACGATGTAAAGTACATGTATAAGTTGAACTTCCTGGGGCTACATTTTGTACATACATATACATGTATTTTGAATGCCTTCCAGTTACAATTATAACTTACACAACTACTACACACAATACGAGTAGTACTGTGTATCTAGTAAAATAGTACTACCTTTGTGGATGTGTACACGGAGAAACCAAAGGGGAATACAAAATAATTTAGAGGAAAAAAATTTGTTTTTTTAGAGGAGCTGAAAATTTCAACTTATCTGGAAATGTTATGTAGAAAATCCGATTTTAAATAATGACGTTATTATTATTATCCCTCTGCAATTACACAATGACTAACCCCTCTCTCTCTCTCTCTCTCTTACCTGTACTCTCGTAGTCTCGTAGATTGATGATGAGACCAAGAGAGCGAAAAGTTTTTCGAGTTTACTCTTTCATAGTTTTGAGCTATAGCTCTTGTTTTTGCAACCAAAGGCATTTTTACACTTTTACTATCATTTCCATCTCTTTCTCCTGTAAATGTGGAGTATTATAGTAGACGTAGTTTGAAGAAATAATCACTCATGTTCAGCCTATCTAAAAGCTGAAGAGTGTTTTGTGTCGAGTCCAAATTATTTTTTTGTGTGATTTTTTGTTCAATGAAAAGAATCATTTTTAAAAAATGATTTTTTTAAATACTGGCGAGAATAAAAGTAGACAGAGGACAAATTATTTTGTACTTTTATTATTCTCTCAAGATTTATAGATGAAAAACGTAAAATTTGAAAATCTATTAATTTTTTTTGATAATTTAAAAATTAGAACTCATCCACCAAAAAACTGAAAAATCACTACTGAATTTAATTTTTTTTGAACTAAAACACGCTTTTTCTATTATCTCAATCATTGTACCAACAAGAGACCACGTATTTAATAGAAAAGTACATTTTTTTTAACAATAAAAATTAGTTATAAATATATTACACTTCAAGTAGTGTATTAAAAAATTAAAAGGAAAAGAATTAAACATAATTCCTACAAGGTTAAAGAGAGAGAGAGAGAAAGATAATCATGATTAGAATTCAACCATATCCATTAATACGCTTAGACGACTTTATATTAAACTTCATCTGTATATTATACACGTACATAAAGAAATCATGGGTACATAAAAAAATGTGTAGTATATTTTCGGGATAATTGCTGTCTACAACAATTAAATACAATCAGATTTTTCTTCGCTGGAGTAAATAAATAAGATTGGTGTATCTGTTCTTATTTCTATGAAAAAAAAAAGTTGAGGATGAAATATCTATAATATTTTAAATAGATCGTGAGCCAGTAATTATTACTAGAATGGTTCTATATAGTATACATTGCAATTCAATTAAGTTTACAAAAAAATGATGCTAAGAAATCAATTGACCCTGTGTTGAACCCGCGGTTCTTTTTCTCTCTGTCTAATCCCTTCACAATATGATACACAATATGACTTTGATGTTTCATGTGAGGTCCAACTCTTCTCTACTTTTAGTCGACACAAAACAATCATCGGTAAATATGAAAGAGTTTCTTCAGGAGGGGGGAGGGGGTACTTGAGTGTTATATCAGGAACGGATCGTGTAGGTAACAATGGTCATTTTAGGGAGATGGTTCAAATCATTCATCAAACATGTTATCATATCATATAGCACATGGATTTGACCCACAGGTTAATACAAATAACTCAACAATATTCAGTTGAGTCTGGTCTCAATTTATATAGAGTGTGAGTAATTTTAATTCTCCTTGTAAAGTGTCAAGTTTCTCATTGTTTTTTTTGCTGTTGTCTGTATCTACTCATCCTCATTTTAGATACTTGGGAATATTGTTCGTAATACAAGATAAAATTTTGTATTTGAAATTGAAGGTAAAATCCAATGGATTTTTTTGTATACCGTCAAAAACTAGTTGTCGATGGATTTTATAAAAAAAATGGTTTGTGAAATCACTAACCACTCATCCATGTCTCCTTCCTCATAGTACTAGTTGCCATATCTCTGCTCATCTGCTGTCTTATGTGTGAGCTACTCGACTCTATTTCTTGTTGTTAAAGTTTGTCGTAGTCAAGAATAAAGGAGGGGTGAAGGATTCACTCATTGGAATGCAATTGTAGAGAGAATACTCTTACGAGGCGTACAATGTAGTCTTCTGGGTATTGAGGTAAAATTTTGGTTCAAAACTTTTTTTTTCAATCGTTCAACATAAACATTTCATGGATCACAGCCTTCACTGATAGCGTCACACACAACCACATCGTCTTTACCTTCACAAACTTACTCTCTCTGTGTGTCTCTGTACTAAAATATACTCACGTTCACATTTTTGTTCTCTTACATCATAATCCCAATTTTTAGATGTTAGAAGATGAAAACTCGTTTATTTTTTCATTATTTTGTCCTGAATTCTTTTTATATTTGACTCCTAAATCACAACTCAAAAGTTTTTGACTCTTGACAATGCATATTGAACTAAATAAAAAGGGACGTGAAATAATGTAAATATTTTGAATATCCACTGTGTATGTGTTTAGTACACATAAATTTTAAAACAAATGTCATTGATACCTTCAAATGATGATTTTGAGAATAAAAGAGAGACTAATTTAAATTTTAAATCTTTATTAAAAAATTTGGGCATTACAGATAACATCCTCATTTAAACAAGTGTTGTGGTATAAAATAATGTGTATTACCTATGTACAATAATGGGGTGTGGTAGTGTTTTTGCCGATATTCTCATCTCTCTCTCCCATTAAAAATTCGATCCCTCTTTCACTCCATCACCATCACCATTCTCCTTGATGGATGGACAAGAGTGCCAGTGAGGTATTTAAGTTGAATGGACTTTTATATTTAAACAGAATAAATTTTTATTAAAAATTCACCCATTATCTTTTTGTACATATAACCACTTAGAATACGCGAGAGAGAGAGAGAGAGAAGAGTCGCCGACTTTTATTAAAATTTAAAAAAAAAAGAATTTCAACCTCAACATCTACCACTATAGACTACATAACACATTATGTTATATATATATACATGTATGTAGATGTACACACACAAAGCTTCCTCCCTTTGGTTGTACTACTTAACAGGTTAATTTAAAAATTTGATGGAAAATTTTATTTACATTTCATCAAGTAAAGTAACAATCTCATTCTAACATTCTACTGTCTACAATGGTGTGGTGTGGTACATGTATTATATGAAATGTTGATTCTTTTTTTTTCTTCAAAATTTTTTGACGCAGTCTTTTATTTAAACAAGTATACGTATTACGCAGGCCCACCCAGACTCTTCAAGTCATACAGTAGGTTGTGATTTTCACTGTAAAGTGGAAGATGATGAGAAAATTACAGGTGATTTGTGTTAGAAAGAGCCACTCATGCCATCATCTACTACTCACGCGATTGACTTTTGCACACAAATATTCTTTTTATTTTATTTTTTTTTCAATAAGAAACAGAAAATGATATTAATGTATCCCCTCCTTCTCCTCCTCTTTTCTATCACTCTCAAAAATTTTTTTCTTTTCAAGGGTGAATCGTGCACCAAGGGGGTATTAACTACATGTTATACATTAAATGTTGAATAAAAAATTATATTTGAAACTTTATTCCCTCCCTTTTACTTCATTCCTCTTCAAAAAATTGTTTTTATGTTAAATCATTTTAAAATTGTAATATTTAGGAAAAGGAAAAAATTCTAAATTGTGCAAAACTGCAATAATTATTTTTGTTAAGTGCCTCCAGCTAAGTTTTTATGGATAATTGTCAAGTGAAAAAAATAAAAGAACCAGAGTGAAACTGAATGACTTTGACTGAGAACAGAGAAAAAATTGTTTGCATAAAGAATATGTGAATGAAATTAAAGTAATTTTACAAATGTTGAAAAGTTAATGAGGAAAATATTTAAACTTTTTTTTTCAATTCTTCTCTAGTGTACAGGAGGTACCGGTACGAGTAAGAGATTGAGATGATGCCCTTTAGGATTTTTGTCATTTTGAAACCAAGATAATGATAATGACAGGGAACTTTGTACAGAGAGAGAGAGAGAGAGAGAAATATAATTTTTGTCCTCTCATAAGAATGAGCAAAAATTCATTTTATATGTGGAGTCATTTTTAGTGAGGAAATTAGCATGAGAGCACTTTGCCTTGACACATAGTTGTAGTTTCATCCTGAGTACTTAATGTAATGTATACTCTAAACTTCTAAAGTAATAAATAATTACTAGCATAAACATTCCACCAAACTATTTAAGTAATGGACTGGATACTTAGCATAGTAATCCACATATATGTATACATACATATATATATTTACAACAACTTTAGTCTATTATATGCACATATTGTTACAATTTTCTTGTCTTCATCATCTTTGTCGTAATTGTTAGTCTGACTCTCATAATAAAAAATTGTGAGGACATGGAGGTAGCAATTAGCATGTTTTAACAACGGGCCTCCTCGTCACATTCTCTTAAATTAACCTTTTACACAGGATATAGGACATTAAGGGAGGACGGGGAGGAGGAGGAGGGGGTACACTTTTCATGAACATTTTTCCAACTTGAAACTATGCATAAATGACAATTTAAAAAAAAAACTTAACATGTAAATGCTAAAATTAGCAGTTGTTATTTTGTTTTTGACTTTTGTCTTTTCTTGTGTGTGTGCTACATGTATGTAATTCGTACTGTAGAAATTAAAAACATAAAAAGTTTGCTAATATCAACATTTTTAAAAAACTAAAGAAACTAAAAACTACAGTGTAGATAGCCTTGTGTAAAATTGTGGTGTCATAGTTTAAAAAATTTGACATAAACTTGTGACTAATTTAATAGATTCCATTTGAATTTATTTTTACTCGTAATACTATTTCCTCACAGGCAAACTGTGTGACCCCAGTCTTCAAGCTTAGAACAATTAAGAGGCAAATGATGAAAAGCACGCTATAAGAGAGAGAGAGAGAGAGAGATAAAAATCAGATGTAATATATATTTGTAAAAAAATATGTTCACAAAAATTGTACAGGACAAAGGGATGGAGAGAAAAATATCTTCTCTTGTTCCTCATTGAATTTCCCAGTTAATGAGCTAATGTTTAATTCATGAAAGTGTGGGGAAAAACGCTTAAATAGTTTTTTTTTCACTTGGTTGTCACAACCAACCAAGAGTCCCGACCAAAGTGAGAATAATCAGGTTATTTAAGTTTAACATCAACAAAATACATGTCGCATATGCATGACTTCCATCCGTATTTGTATTGGTAATATACGTACAGACTATTCTAAATTTATTTATTGGAACATTACAACGTACGCACGTACTTGACTTAATAAATGTCCGTGCGTAGCACAAAATCTCTCCCCTGTATTACGATCATCCACAACGTGAGGCTCTCTTGTAATTTCTAATGTTTTTTTCTCCATTCTCTTTCATTTTATTTTCTCTGCTCTGATTTTTATACACCACATGCTGCTGTCTTGTCATCATGTCTATTAGTATAGGCGGTCTAACTTTAACTTTTTTTTGTCATCGTCACAATACTTGTAAAGTGACATACAGACAGAGAGAGAGAGTTGGACAAAGATTAGTTGACTTTTTTTGTGTATGGTCCATAGAATGGACCACAGTCAATTCTCTCAGGTGAGGTTAAACAGAGACTACAGATACAAGTAAGGTGACGCCCAGAGGTGACACCAGGATCGGGATTTATCACCTCCATTTCCGGCCAAATAATGTCAGCAGCTTTATGTAATGAAAAGCTCCGTCATTGTTCTTACCTTTCATATGAAAGAGGGGATGGATATAGAGCTAATGTAGTGCGTCTCTCAGTGTCCTCTTGTATCATTTGTGGCCTCATAAATATCACGGCCTCAGTCTATACAGATCATCATCATACACACATGTACATACAACAATTGTTTTAAGCTATAGGTAAATTGAGAGAATAGATTTAGTGTATCTGTAATAATACGGAGGATGGGAAAAATTTCAGACGTTTGAGGGAAAAAGTCATTGATTCCACATTCCACCTTACGGCAGTTTTTTCTCTGAGGAATATAAAATTAGGTTGTGTGTTATTTCTAAAATTTAGGAATTTGAGACTCATTTCTCTATTATTTTTGACGGTGATTACACATTTGTGATTATACGTGTAAAGAATAGACAATTTTTTTTTCTCTTCGTGGAAATATTTTCCCCCCACTCGTTCTCTCTAGATCAATAATATCAGTAGCTGTGGTTGTCGGGCTGTGGCTGTGCAGAATTATAATGAAAATGTTTAGAATTCAAACAAAAAAAACGAAGAAAAGAAAAAAAAGTTGATAGAAAATCCAATTCTTAATTTTGAACATGGTCCCACTCATACATCAAAGTGAAAAATAAATAATAACACATTGAGTGTTTTAGATGGACAATTTAATTGACTTTTAATAGTAATTTGTTAGAGTTTGTACACGTGTTGGCATGAAGGGATCCCTTCATTCCTCAATTTAGTATTCACCATGGTGCATATGAATTAAAATTCAACATGGTTTAATTTAATTGCAAATAAATTTTGCTTTTGGGATGATGTTGACCACCTTGTGAGATTTTAATTTCAATAATTTTACACACTCATTGTGTAAGAGTCATCCTCTTCTCCATGTATTTTTTTTGAGTCATCTACCGTTCTGATCTAAGCCGAGAGTGCCTGTGTCTGCATACCCAATACATTACATCAGTTTGAAACTAGGAGGAGGTCAGATGAGTTGACTTTAGTGAGACAGCTTGTGTACTGTCAAGTCAAGACTATAATAAAAAAAACATTTTTGTTTGAGGAATACAAAGCAAGGGAAAGGAACGTTGGGAATTTCATATCAAATTTTACAAATTATTATACAACTAAACTTTATCTCTATTTGATGAGACTCTTTCATTTTAGTACTGGCTATATATGACTAATATAAAAGTAGTCAACTGTACAAAATAAATTTATTCTTATTCTCTCTATAGTCCCTATATCCATCTTCTCCTAGTATTACTTATAATACACGTACTTATATAATCAACAATTTTATCATGTGAAAGATTAGAATGGGATAAGATCACAATTATTAAATTGGGCGGTAGATGAAATTAACCAGTAGACAAGGATTATCAAATTCTATTGTTGGCGGATATTCCTCCTTTTGTGTACAGTGTACACGTATAAGTATAACTTAGCTGAGTAAAAAAAACAATTTTTTTGTACGCACTATACACATTGTGCGTGGCGACTGGCGTGTAGGGAATTTTGGTGAGTTGAGAACATTGTGGATTCCCAAACACATGGATAATTGTGCTGTGAGGGGGGGGACTCTGTTTGTTAATTTTGCCGATTCCTGGAGGAGATGAGAAAAAGTGAAGAGTGAAGCTTATAGCAATCTTTTAATCGCACTCTGGCCCAAAGCAAAATAGCTACTTACTACTTAGAGAGAGAGATTAGAAGTTTCAACTGAAAAGAAGTTGAACACAAGTGAAAATTTTATAATCTAAAATATCCCCCCGATTTTATATTACGAGGGGAGATCAAAAAGTAATGATTATGATTTTTTATCTCGGTTGGTTGTAAAGCGATGACCAAGATATTTGA
>JAQIVZ010001941.1:0-25685 GCA_034700945.1 Arrhopalites spinosus
ACATTTTGGTTATCGGGGAAAAAATACATTCCTATCGGGTGAAAAAGACTTTTTATCGGGAAAAAGAGATTATTCCTTAAAGTAATTTACAACTAACTCTAAACATTAAATACTACTCCCCATGCCCCCATTAGAACCCTTGACGCGCCGCAAAAACTGAAAAACTTTCTAAATCTCCAACCACTCTCACCCTTTCTTTCTACTTGAGACCAACCAAGTCACACAGCGCCATTTTGTCTGAAAAAAAGAGTTGGTGTTTGGAAACATGTGGACGCTCCAAATTTTGTTGGTCATGGGGGCCATTTTGTGCGTGGTGGAGTGTAGAGTAAGAGTTTTAATTACTCCAAAAAAATAATCATTGAGGGGTACAAAACACCACTCTCAATTAATTTGATTTTTTGTACATCAAACCGGAAACACAGCCTGAAAGGGAACTACGAGTCCTTCGAAATGCAGTAGGGAAGATTTTGAATAGAATCTGTGAACGAGACCCCAGTCTCTGCAGGACGAGGAAACTCCCTCATCTTCTTATTAAATCCCACGACGAAACGTTGAAAGATAGAGGGGACACACTACAATGGGGAACTAGTGAACGATAACTCAAATTGGGATCTCACCGACAAGACTGGCTTGGAGGTCTCCCGGGGCTATGTGAGGCGATCCTTCTCTATAATGTGGGCTGTTTGAGTCACTTGATGTCATTTGAGAAACTATTGGTGTCCATTATTATAATAAAATTAATGAGCATCCATTTTATTTCATTTTTTAAACCATCTAAATACAAATTAACAGAGTTGCAAGTAGGGTCCATGGGTTTTCACATTTTATTTCAGAAAATCATTTAAATTAATTTTTGTAGCCAACATACCATTATTTTCGAGTCAGTTTCTTGAAGATTTTTGTCATTTTAGAATTTCCAGTTCAAGACAAAAATTGAATTCTGATGAAATTTTGGAGTCGGCGCGCGGCGGCGTCCTTGACCATTTTATCTCCTTCACATTCATCTCCTCCCAGTGCA
The DNA here is from genome assembly GCA_034700945.1 of Arrhopalites spinosus. Taxonomy (NCBI): domain Eukaryota; kingdom Metazoa; phylum Arthropoda; class Collembola; order Symphypleona; family Arrhopalitidae; genus Arrhopalites; species Arrhopalites spinosus. The sequence continues at coordinate 1,019 of JAQIVZ010001941.1, forward strand.
AAGTTACTTGACGTGGATTTTAAATGACAAGGATGTCTATTAAAGTCCATTTTGACTTAATAAAACCTCGTGACCTCATTTTGATAAACTTGGAAGCAGATTATTTATTTTTTAAAAAAAATATTTTAATAAATTCAAACAAAAATAAAACAAAAACAAAAAATTAAATTTTAACCTAAATAATATTTAATTGAACAGTTAAATTTTAATATTAAAATTAAATCCTCCCTCCATTTCTCTCCCTGTTACAGGTTTATCTCCAGCACAGACGGATCCTTTGAAATCAAAACTTGGGAGGAGGAATGAACAAATTGATTTTAAATTTTCCACAATTTTTTCCACGTGTTTATTCCTTGGTTGGCGGTTCCCATTTTGAAGTCTCAAATTTCGTAATAATTCCGCTTCCCTTTGACGCTCTTCTTTGTTTATTTTGGCTATTTTATTCCATTGATTTTCTACAAAACTGTCACGATAATAATTTTGGGAATTTATTGTGGGGAGAGAGGGGGAGTCTGGACGGCGGCCTTTTGGGATTGTTGTGTACGGATTTTGTGCTTGCGGCTTTTTATTTGATCGCTTCCCGCCTGGCGGTCTTTTTTTACCAGCTTTTCCTCGTCGATTCCATTCTACTTCTGCGGATTCTTCATGTAGAATTCTTGCCATTTTCATGTTGCGGTTACCGAATAGAAGTCCTTGGTGCCAGGAGGGTTCTACAATATTCAAAAAATGATTAAAAATGGCGCCAACTTAATTGCTTGGTTTTGTCAATGTCATATAAATAAAAAAATGTAGGCTTTTTGTGAAAACAGAAAATAATTTGAAGAAATGTCAAGATTGTAATTCCCCAGCGGTCAAAAGTCAGTCAAAAAAATGGTGGAAAATTCAAATTTGTTCATTGTCTGCATGTGAGTCACATGATGTGACTCATTTCAAGGTAAAGGAAAATTACGATTGGCTCCAGCGGGCTCCAAATTTGAATTTGAATTAAAGTCTTGTGCTTGACACATGGCAAGACCAATTAAAACACACACGAGACATGACAAACGCAGGCGTTGCTAAAAATATTCAAAATAATTAAAATTATAATATTTTAATTGACAATTTTTACCTATTTTGTTACTTTATATTTAAATTTACCTTTACAAATAAATTTGATCCCATTTCACTGAATTCTAGTCACACGTGGTGTGTAATATTTTGTAAAAAAATTAAATTGGATTTCAAAAAGCAGCCAAAAATTGACCAAAAAAATTGAAAACGGAAGTAAAATGTTTTTTTTTGTTAGCTTTGACCTGAACTGCACTTGACTTGTAGACAATTGGCGTTTGTTTTGGTAAGTGATTGAATAATAATTATTTTAATTTGGGAGGGAAAGGGAAAGCCAAAAAAAATTCCTCTCATTTCTTATAACCTCCTCAAGTCTAAAGGAAATTATGTAAATGAGCTCAAAACTTGTTTTTTCCCATTTCCCATCCTGCACCTGCACACAATTCAATGCAAAAAAAAATTGTTGAATCTTCATGATGATGGCCCCCCTTACATATTTGTAGGAAAAATATTTATTTTCAATTTTATTACAACACACAAGAAACATTTTCCTTTTCATTATACAAATTCCTCTTCAAATATTGCTTGAGGCTTGTAATGGAGACTAAAGTGAAAGTTTAAAGTTTTGATTTTTTTCTTGTATTTTTAATTCTTAATTTTAAACTTTCTTATTTTATTAATAAAACCATTTTTTCTATTTTAAAAAAATTAAATTAATATTTACAAATAATATTGGCGTCTTGCCTATTTTTGATGGCTAAAATAATTAATTAAATGTCAACAAACTGAACCAGTCACAATTTTCAATTTATTTTTATTTGCTTTTAATTTCAATTTAATTTGATTAATTTGCATTGTCTTGTCTTGTGGAGACTCGATTAAATTAAATGGTCATGGGATTGCAGTTTGTTGAAATGACATTTGGCATGTGATAATTAATATAGTTGCATAAAATGATAAATTAAAAAATATTCTTCCTTTCCAAATTAATTAACCTGTCACTCGCTTGCCAACGCTAAGGTCATGAAATATGACGTGACCCACTCGAAACATTGTAACATGATCAAATTTAAATGACAATGGCAAAAGATGGCCACCCAAAACGTTATTAATTTCCTTTTTCCTTGTCTTTTGTAAAAATGATTATTAATTTCCTCATTAATCATTTCGTGTCCATTTTTTTCGTTTTGGCCCACAATTTCAAATTTTTGGTCATAACCACAGCACAGCCAAGTCACAAGTAAAATAGTTTGCATATTTTATGCAAAAAATTGTGTCATTTTGATTAGAGTAAAATATTTAATTTATAATAATTATTATGAAATCATTAAATAATGATGTTCTCTTTTTCAAAAAATTAAATGGCGCGATTGAAACTGACCCAATTGAAAATCATGGAGTGGGTCAAGTAGGTCAATTATTTCGACCCATAATAAGCTTTTTAAAATTATTGGGCTACTCTCCTCTCTCTTATTTTCCTGCTGTCAAAAATGAGCAAAAAATTGCAATTACTTTTAACAATGAACAAATTCAAAAAAATGATAAAAAAGAGAGAATGGAATTTGCCATAAAATTGAAATCATGGTTTCTTCTTTGGTCCTTCATTTTTGCAATATTTTGCATATGTGGCAAAATAATGGCAATTCTGGGAATTCATTCTTTTTATGAGAATACTTGGTAAACTTTTTTTTTTGCAAATAATTAATAATTAATTTGCAAAAATTTATTTATTAATAATAATTTTTCAGGTTTATGCAAGTCAAAGAAATTTTACAAGGTAAACTGGAAACACCAGAGGGAGCACTTGTCATTCCTCAAATAATTTGGACATTTAATTTCGTCATGCTGACCTCAACACTGACCAGCATTTTCCAAAATATTTTTGCTTGGACAGAGTCTCTGGATTTTGCAAAGTTTTTAAATAATTGGCAGGAATTTGAAATAAAGTATTCGCGCGCATTTCCCTCTCTGGCTCCAATTGATGTAAAGAAGATGGAGAGACAGAGAAATATTTTATTATTTTTTTGCGTGTCCATTCCTTCAATTTTCATGACTTTAGCGTCAGCCATTGCTGTTAGCAAGGATGACGTCACGTCCATTATTTTTGCTATTTTAATGTTAATTCCATTTTTCTTGCAATCCTTGACTGCTTCACTTATGGAAGACATTCAAGTCATTTTCAGTTACCAGATGGTGGCCCATGCTTTTGAGCAGGTAAGTTTGAAAAAGCGCCTTATTTAAATTATGAACGTGCGCAGCTTGCAAAACTTTTGAGCGCCTTTTTGTCAACAGATTCGCGAAGGAATAAAAGAAATTGTAAGACAAGGGGATTTGGGGGAGCAAAACATTCAAAAATGGCGCCATCTCGTTTATCAAGTGAGACAGCAAGGACTTCTAGCGGGAAAGTATCAAAAATGTCATCAACTTTTTCTCATCGCGTATTTAATGGTACAGATCACTCTCAGTGGCTTCATTTTGTTGCTCGGGGTCAAACTCCCCGTGACGGAGGACATGGTCAAATTGGCTGCCAAAGGGGGTTTTTATTTTTTCCTGTTGATTGCCCGCCTCTACCTTAAAATCCTGGCGGCTCAAACAATCACCAAAAATGTTTGTCTTACATGAAATAGCGCGAAGCGCATAATTTGAATTTAATCAGTTTCTTTATTTATTTTTATAGGAATCGAAAATCGCCAATGAAATGGCAAACATGGATACAACTAATTTGGATTTGTATACAAAGATGGAGGTACTCAAATTTGTTACAATGATAATGTGTAGATATTCAATTACAATTAAAATTAATAAAATGTGGATTTTTAGATAAAATTCTTGCACGACATGATTCGACAGGAACCGTCGGTCATAAGTTTTGGATCTTATGTGACTCTCAATAAAAAACTTATACTTGGAGTGAGTACAGTGAAATTTTCTATTAATTTTAATTTTGGCGGGTAAATTAAAATAAATATTTTTGAATTTACAGATTTTTAGTCAAGTCATGACTTATCTCATTGTGCTTTTACAATTCTCTCAAGGAACCATGACTTGACTAGCCTGCCATTTTTGAATGCCGCGTGAGATGTTTTATTTTTGTTTTGACTGTAAAAAAACATTTTACGATAATTTATGGTTTATTTTATTAATGGCTACAATTAAATAAATTATTGACGTTAGTTCATTTTAAATTACTTTTTGTTATCTACAAGTCGAAAATAATGTTTTGGACCAGTTTAATATGTGCTGCCAAAAAGGCAGTATTTAATCTAAGCAGTTGATATTCGGCAGTTTTACGCTTAAAGACATGCTTGGCCTAGAATTAATGTTTGGGAGCGATCGGTTTACATTTGTCCGAGATACGCGACCCGGACCTTCCCTACTCCGAAAAATTAGTTTCCAGAGGTTTTTTTCAGTTTTGATCTCGATTTAATTGTGGTAAGTCATGTCACAAATTATTTAATTGCACAAAAAAGAAAATTAAACAAGAAAGTCTTCCAAAAGAACGTTTAAAAGTTGCAAAACCCGAGTTTTAGAAATATTCATATGTCCAATACATGGTCAAAATTAACGCTAAAAATCTGATTTTTGTAGGACACATTGCTTTTGGTCAGTTAATTCAGAATTGCTAATGAAAATATATTTTTTCATTTTTTGAGGGGGTCAAAACGTCACAAAACTGAAAAAAGCCTCTGAAAACTTATTTTTCGGAGCAGGTATGGTCTGGGTCGTATCCCAGACTAATGTAAACCGGTCGCTTCCAAACATTAATTCCAGGCCTTAAGCATAAAACTGCCAAACATAAACTGCTTAGACTAAATACTGCCTTTTTGGCAGCACATTTTAAACTGTTCCAAAACACTGTTTTCGACCTGTAGATAACAGAATTTTTAAGTAAATTTTTATTGATTCATACAAATATTTATGACTGTAAAATTGAATCGACCAATTAAAATTCATTGCCTTTAATTATTTTCTCCACCATGGTATGAAAAATAATGGAGCACCATAGGCAACATTTGTGGCATGCATATTTAACCGCGCGTAAATGCATAGCAAAAGGCAAAAAGACAAATTTTTTTATTGACCGACTTGTAGAAAATGCCAAGTTGACTAAAAATTGACATGAAAAGACCCCATTTTACTTTCCATATTACTGCTTTAAATTTTAAATTCAGAAAATGGAACCATTAACTCAAACAACTAGTCAGTGTTGTAATTTTTACCACACAAACTCAATTCCAATTTATTTAATTAATTAATTAAGTTAAGTGAGTTACATGAAACTGAGCAGTTTTAACACACAAAATGTTGGCAATTAAAATAATTCAAGAAAATGTAACAGCAGTTACGGAAGGGTCAACTGAAACAATAGAAATGAGTGAAATTTCTAAATTAATTGAAATTAGTGCCAAAATCCTCACGGGACTTGCCCTCGTCGACTTTTCTCTCCAGACAATTTTAATTTTATTTGTCTTCCTCTCAGTCCTTCTTGGGGATTGGAAGGGAATTAAAAATGGATTTTGTGCCCTTTTGGTTATTTTGACCTTCATCTCCATTCGACTCTCATTATTACCCACCCTCTTGACCTCTCTTTCCATTGACATGTCAATTAACTTTGAACATTTTTTGCCAGTGACAATTTTATTTTATTTCCACTTGACCCTCAGCTCTTATCTCCTTGCCTTCTCATCCGTCATCTGTCTGTACTTTATGGTCAAGATCAAAGTGAGTGGGGTCAAAAAAGTGCCCAAAAAAGAAAGTTTGGATAAGCCCATGGTCGTCATCCTCATGCCAATTTACAATGAAGAGCCCTCGGCTTTGTTTCGAGCAGTCCAAAGTGCCATTCGATGTGACTACCCACCAGACCGGAAGCATCTCTTTATTTCCTTTGATGATGACCAAGAGTCCATTTTGTATTTGACCCTTATAAAGCAGCTCCTTCTCACAGGTCAAGTGACTGAAGAGATCCGTAATGAGGATAACCAATCAGGGGTCAACTGCAAAATGATTGCAAAAATCACTTCCGAAATGATTTGTCGACAGAAACTCGAATTGGTCATTGAGAGAGTGAAAGTGACCTTTAGTCGATTTCCTCATGAGGGTAAATGTGCCACACAGGCCAAGAGCTTCAGTTTAATTAATGACCTTTATGGCAGTGACCCCATTGTGACAGCTAATACTTTGGTAGTTTTTATTGACTCTGACATTATTCTTCATCAAAATGTCGTCCACAATTTTGTTCAAAGTGTCCAAGAGAGACCGAAATTGAAGGCGGCTACTGGTCTCATCACATGTCGAACTTCCGGTCAATTCAATTTGTACCAATATTTTCAAGATGCTGAATATGTCGAAGGTCAAATGTTTGTAAGGACGGTGGAAGCCAGTCTGGGAGGCGTGACCTGCTTGCGTGGAGCTTTAACTTTGATGAGGCTTGATGCTCTCCAGAAAGTGGCACCTAAATATTTCATCGACCTGGACAAGTCCCGAACAATCGACTATCATCGATTTCACTTGGGGGAGGATCGATTCATAACCTTTCTGCTCATGGAGCTGAACTCTGACCCCTACGAAATCACGTTTGTGTCTAGTGCTCAGTGCAAGACGGAAGCCCCAGACAGTTTTAGGAAGTTGCTCAAACAACGACGACAATGGTTTCTGGGTGGACTGACGAATGACCTGGCCATGCTGGCAAGTTCCTGTACGTGGAGAAAGTACCCGCGTGCTCTTCTATTCAAATTTTTACTCTTTTCGGGGAATGGACTGGCTCTTTTGGGCAGGTGTCTTTTATTTTATTCGGGATTTGGGCAAAAATGAGAGGAGAGACTCTTTAGAGGGATTCGGAGTAATCATTTATGTCGTTTTCGGACTCTTCGGATTTAAACTTTTATTGTTGACCTTAAATGCCGTTTTGATGAATCGATTGAAGATCCCCGTGTCAATTGTTCTCTTGTTTTTTGTGGTGCCCTTGTTCAACTTGATTGTCATTTTGTACAGTCTTTGGACTTGGAATGTGAGGTCATGGGGTGGTCCTCGGACAGATAAAGAGGGTCAATTTTATTCCTCTTGTACAGGAGAGTCTCAAGTCAAAATTATTAACGAGGTCACTAAACAGAGGGAAGCACTGTTTAGATTTGGATGGAAAAGGTTGACTGAAATCAAAATTGCGGGCAGAATGATTCAGTCAAAATCAAAGTCTAATAGAAACCTGCCAATTTTGACCCTCCATCAAATCAAGGAATGCAAGGAGGAGTCCAAAATACCCGACATTCGGATAATTGACCCACCGAAAGATTCCACCCCACCACCTCCCATCAAGAAATTCGTGCCGTTTCTCTATCAAATGGAATTCGTGGGAGAAAGGAATCCCACAACCGTGAGAGACAACTTTCTCAAACCGGATGTCATCAAGAAAGAACCAGTGACCTTGACATTAATGAGGTCAAGAAGGAAGTCTGTCTCCATGCCCGACTTGAACAAACTTTTACCCGGATCATTTAACAAGGGAAATTAATTACATTACATTTTAATTTGTTCATTTAAAATGGCACTTAAATAATTTTTCTCTTCTTTTTGAAAGACTTGACACGTGAACATAGTTAAAATTTATTTGTGGATGAGTCAGCTGAATTCTCACAAAAATAGTTTTAATTTTTTTGACGACCCCCTTAAAGTCGACCCTTCATTCACTTTTAATCCTCTTTTATTTTAGTTGACGAATCCCTTTTTATTTTTGTCTTGGAAGAAAGGGACACTTCATTTGTCATTCAAATCCAAAGAAGCCGATTCCAAAATTTCTTGGCCACAACCAAAATGGCAAAGAAAAGGAAGGATTGATATTTTTGTTCTCTGCCAAAATGGAGACTCGGAGTCAAAGGAGACGGAGATTGGACTCTGAAAATTTGACCCAAGTGAGTCAAGGACAACTAAAAGCCGAGGAGAAAGTTCTGAATAATCCTTTGGTAAATTAATTTTATTATTTTTTAAAATTTGTAATTCTTCTTCATTTTAAATCATCAATTTGAATTTATAAATTCAAAATAAATTATTTAAAATTCCATTTAATTTCATTTCAGCTCATCCAAAAAATAGTCCACTCAATGGACTTTCCCCAATTAAAAATTTGTCGAGGGATAAACCAAAATTGGAATTTATTGTCCACAGAGGTCATCAAAAAAAGAAATTATTGTCAACTTAAAATTCATTACCATGAAAAAAAGTCTTCCAAGACTCAAGTAGAGGCCCTTGACAAAATTTTAAGAAAATCTAAAAAATTTCCTTGTTCCTCCTTCCGCTTTCGTATTTTGCATTGGCAAGAAATCCCAAGAGAAATACAAATTCTTTTTGATCATCATGGCTCAAAAATTAAGGCACTGAATTTAATTTGTGGTGCCTTAAGGGACACTGAAAATCAAATAATAATTCAAATGCTCTCGAGTGTAGCCTCCACTCTAGAAAATCTCCGATTATTCCTTGGCTTTCAACTAAATTTCAATTGGCCCGCCAATTTTGAATTTCCTTCTCTAAAATATTTGTATTGTGTCGACTCAAGCGATATGCTTCAAATTATGAAAGTGGCGCCCAATTTGAAGAGAATTGACACAAAATTTATGAAACAAGACATTTTGAATTTGATTAAAGATTGTGGAAGATTTGACTTAATTAAGGAAGCACAAGGCCTTGAATTGATGGAGAGTCTCTCAAATTTTGAGGCGGTAAAATTGGAAAAATTGACAGTGGAAATTTTTTTGAATTTAGAGATAAAAATGAAAATTGAGAAAATATTGGAATCTAGTAAAAATTCATTAGGGCACTTGATTTTGGAGGATGGTTTTTTTTCAGAATTTTTCGTTCCAAAATTAATTAATCTCAAGACCCTTGAGATGTTCAACAGGCCATATTTTGGTTCCTTGGAAAAGTCACCTGTAATTAGGAGGAAAATCAATATTGAGGAAACTTTTCCTCATCTTCAAGTTCTCGACTTGACCCACGTCTCCATGTCTCAAGATGAAGATGAAGATTGTGAATTTATTTTCACTCCTGAATTTTACTCTGGACATTTTTTGACCGTTAAAAAACTCAAAACGGGGACAATTTGGACGGAATCTTGGTAAATTATTTTATGATTTGAGTTTTAAAAAAATTGTTGAATTGTTGAAAAATTAAAATAAATTATTTTTAAATTACAGGATGTCCCATTTATTGGATTTGTGTCCCAATTTTTCTCGATTGGAGATTAATTGTGAAAATGCCAATGGGAGTCCAAATTTGGCTCCAGTTTTTGAAATGTGGCCACAATTAAAAGAATTGGAACTTAATCATGTGAAGATTTGTTCAGTTTTTAAAGAATTCAGCATGGATTCTGAGTTGACGGGAATGTCAAGGGAAACTTGTAAAAGATTGAGGTCATTGAACTCTGAAAATGAAGAGAATTGGCAGGATTTAGTCACTGGCCCCTCTCTAAAAGATTTAAAGGGTACTACAAATTGTCAATTATTTGATGCTCGAGTAATTTTAATAATTTTAATTTTTTTACAGGACTGAAGAGGTTAACAATTAAACTTGGACAAAATTGTAAATTGCCAATTTCCCGAGTGAGTGGAATTTATTCATTCAAAATGATGCCCCAACTCACAGTTATTTTGATTTTGAAATATAAAACAAAATGTAATTTATGTTTTTTTTTCATTTTAAATATATGTTTTAAAACATTTTAAAAGTTAAACAATTTTGAAAAATATCCTTGGTCTGTCCTTGGTTTTTTTACAGGGGTCAAGACTTTAATGGACGAGATTGGATCATTTGTCAACATTCAACATGAATCAAATTCCAATCTTTAGCGTGTTCTAATCTAAATTAAATTCATTTCAAACATTTCCTTCATTCTCAAGAAAATTTAATAATTTTTTGATGGATTTTTCCCAAATTGGGAATCCCAATGCAATTAAATTTAACCACGTTATTTTCATTTTAATTTGTACAGCACATTAATGTAATATCTTTTTTAATTGAGAGTATTCCATTTACAATTTACATTATTTTTTTTGTAAATGGCAATTTGTTTCAAAAAATTACTTAAGGTGACCCCTGACCTACCAGAGAAAGTGCCTGTGAATTTTGATGGCAAATTAAATTGGAATATTATTTTATTTAGTTTAGTTTAAGTGACGCAAATAGTCATTGACTGGGCCTAGATTAATAGTACTCCACTAATTGGATAGAGGGATGGAGCCAATAGTAATTGGAATGAGAGTCACTCCTTGACCTTTTGTGGCAATTGTGGCTATGACCTAATAAATAAATGACCTTAAATTCACAATTCGGTCTTGCAACAAAACATGGAGATGTTTGACATTTAAATTAAAATTACCTCCAAAAAATAATTAATTTTAATTATTTCAGACCCTCCCAAATTGGAGATGGGTGTTTCCGTTGGAATTTGAATTTGACCCTTCTCCTCACTCTTGACATCTGACCCTTTACCCACACCCTTTCCAAGTATTTCCTCTGCATCCCATGACCGATCCATGTCAGAACACAAATTAATTTTCTACAAAGTTGTAAATTAGAATACAAATAATTATTTTAATTATTAAATTTTTAATTTGTAAAATTAACCTTGAGTAACTAAACAGTGACGTCATTGACAATTTTAGTGGATTGATTATTCAAAGTATAATTTAAATTAATTAATTCTCCCGGGAGAAATCCCGTTCTATCCACCGTAATGTCCATACTAATGACCCCGCTTTTACAACACAAGCAACCAGGATTTGTGTCCCAGTGAAGAACAAATATTTGACCTAGACTTGGGGTCCTTTTATTCAGGTCAAGAACCCCCATGACTGTAAAAGGTACAATTTCTTCTGTATAGATGTCACTTTTCTTGCCATCAGAGCACATGAGTAGTCCCTTCAATTCATAACTGACCCGCGCTTCATTTGACTGGTATGACGAGAGAAGGTTGGTGGCGGGAAGAGTGAATTCAAAAGAGTAGGTTCCATCTACAGTTAAAATTAATTAATTAAATATTTTAAAAAAACTTAAATGATTGACCTGACCTCCTTTCTCATTGAGGGAAAGCAACTGGTCAATGATGACGTCAGGGTCTCTTGCGTACATTCTTTTTTGACCCATTTCATTACTCCGGAATTCTACAGCTGCTATTCCTTTTATATTCAGGAATATTTCTACACCAAAAAATGTCAAATTGTTAATTGTCTCACATTTAATGTTTAATAATATTTAAGCTTACGAGTCACTTTAACACCTTCAGCCAAATTGAGGCGAACAAGCCCACGAATTTGATGTCCAGCTTTGTATCCTTTCTCGGGTTTGTCAAGGATTTCTATTTCAAGAGTTTTGGGAGCTTTTTCCGCCATTTTCCTTTTTTAATTTAAAAGCGTAATTTACTAGAATTTAAATTTTAATTGTATAGAGGCTAATTTTGAATTTAGAAGTTAAAATTATGGAATTTTTGAATGAATTGACCGAATATCTATTGTGCTACGCGCGTGTACGAGACGGCCGCCGCGCCGCAATATGAAGCTGCGGGAAAGTACTAAACGCACCTTTAAAGGGGACAAGAATGGAAAGTATTTTTAAAATGTTGACCCGGGAAGTACAAAGAAAATGAGTCATGACAACAAATTATGACTCTTCAAAAAATAATTTGTAAAATTATTAATTAATAAAGCAAAACCGAGGTTAAATTGTCAATTATAATTGCTCAGAATTTCCATGAGATCAAGTCTCGTCGACTTGAGTGTGTCCCAGACCACCCACAAATTCTGGCACTCCATGTAAATGTACCAACCATAAAAATAATAAAAACATGTGTTATTTTGTACAAACTACATTTCCTTATCTTTGCCTTATTGTCCAATTTGGCAAAATTGGAATTGCTTTAAAGATGAATAATTTAAGAATATTTTTTTTTATTACAAAATGAGGCTCATCAAGTGGGGTGAAGAGAGAAAGATAATGACTAGTTAAAGTCAACGAGAGAGAGTTATAAGAGGGAACATTAGTTTTACAATTGGGCGGATGAGAAGAAGCTAAATCACGTCATGATTGTAATAATTGACGGCATTTGTCCATCTAATTTGTAAAATTTCGTCGTACACCAGTCACAAGTTAGTCCCTTTCCTTTTTTTTCTTTCAAATCTTTTATTTATTCAAATCTCTTTTTTTTATTATCAGCTCACAATCTAATAAATATAATATTTAAAATATAATATTTTATCATATTAATTTACTAGGTCAGATATTTGTAAGTCCCTTCAAATCTCCTTCCGCAATTCTACAAATATAGTTCCATGAAAAAAACATTTTTCCTCCTTTCTTTTATTTTTTTTGTGTACTTTCATTTCAATCAATATTCAATTTAATAGACTGCCAGTTTTATAAAAAAAAATTTCCTCTCATTATCAACTACAATCTTCCCTTTTGTTATTTAACTAAGGTGGTCGACCATCAGTTTTGTAATTGAGGCTATAATATTTAATATTAAATTGTCATTTACATAATAATTATGTAAATGACAAGCATTAAATATAAAATTGACCTTTCGGGTCATCCTGTCCTGTAACAAACTCGACAAGGGGGTCACTGTGCATTATGTTCTCTGCAACATTGACTTGCATGATTTACTGTAACTTTAAAAAAAACATGGCTTCTCTTAAATTGTTTTGACGTTTATGCTCGTGAAATAAAATCATTTTGACAAGTGACTTGAATATTAATCAAAATGTTTTTTATTCAATTTTTTTTACCTGAAAACAAGGCAGATTTGGGCGTGTGACGTTACAACATTAAAATAAAAAAAGAAACGGCAATTAAAAATAGTTTTTTCAATTATTTTATTAAAAATAAAAAAAAGTAAAAAAAAATACCCATTTGAGGTTGAATAAAAAACTTTCACTTTTATTCAAGCTCAAAAATTTAAGACCAATTTTTGAGCCCACTATTTTTTATGATGTGAACTGTTTTCTAAAATCATAAAAAAAAATATTGACGATTTTATCTCCTATGAATCAACATTTCAACAATTTTCACTTTCATAGCCAGCCTGAGATCTAATTCTTATTCTGGCATGAACTTTAAAGGTGCGAAACAAAACCACGTGGTTTTTTTGGGGTTAAAAATTACGTCAATTTTAATGGCCTAAAGAAGTCACGCTTACACGTGGTTTTTTGTATTCTCACCTGAAGTTCAAATTAATAACTTTGAATTTTAAATGAGGTTTGGCCCCCCTCTAAAAATTAAACATTCTGTTCTGTGACATTAATTTAACCAAAAAGATTTTACCTTGAAAAAAAAAAAACTCCAATTAAAAAAAAGATCCCAATTTGTAAATACTGGGTCAACGATTAGTATTGGCCAATACAAGTATTTTAATTTAGATAAAAAAAACGTTTAGCCCTAGTCTCTAGTCATCAACTAATTTAACAATTGGGCAATGAAAAATGACTCAGATTATAATAAATATTGTTGACTCAATTTATTTCAATTGATAAACATCTACTGAATCATCTAAATTCTCTTTTACTTTACATCTTTTCTCAATTAAATTGTGCAATCCTCACCTTTACAATTTAAACTCGTCTGTTTCATCAAACACCTCACAGTCCTCACAAAAAAAACTTGTCTTTATTTTATATCCACTAAAATTAAAAATATCAAAACCATTTCAATTTTAATTGTCTATTTTTGAAAAGGTCAAAAAAACTTTAAAAAAAATTCTCTTTTTTTTGTCACATGTCACCCACAACAAGAACAAGGAAATTCACAATTACAAATCAACAATTTGAAATTTCACAACAATTAAAAAAAATTCTTCATTGTTTTTCCCAGTCTTTCAAAGTCATTCGACAAATTGCATTAACTCTGACTGTAACATTTGGAATTACACCCCATAAAAAATTTTTACACAAAAACGACAGGTCTGAACATGTTCACGTGAACATGAACATGAAATAAAAATGTTTTTTTTGAAGAGCATAAAATTTATTAAACAATAAAAAAATATTTAAACTTTATTACAATTAAAATTAACTGTGTCAAGGTAATGAAAAAAAAACTCCCTCCAAAAAAATAAAGCAGTCATGGCTTCCCATATTAGTTACACTCTGATTCATCACTGAATAAATAGAGAATTTAGGTACTAAAATTTATTGGAAACAATAACAAAATAATTATCTGTGACACATTCATCTCTCCACCATTTCATCACACACATGACACTCAATTTTTTCTTCATCTCCACGTTTGTACAGAATTTAGAGGGTGAGAGCGTCTCGTCTTGCAATAGAAAAAATTCCCCAATTGAATTTTGGTGGTTAAAAAATCAACATGCGGTTAAAATCCCCAAAACCACTTCATCTTCATTACTCCCCCCTCCCCTCTCTCTCTCTCTTCTAATGGAAAAAATTAGTTTTTCTATTAAAAAAGTTAGTTAAAAATAAAAAGTGAAATGAAGAAATGAAGAGAGGAAAAAAAATGGAGAACAAGAAAAGGAACTTTGGGAAGTTTGAGCGTTCAATGTTGAAGCTGATGGGGGATGAAGGTTAAGAGGTAAAACCAAAGAGTACATTAGTTATTGATCAGAGAAATAAAATAAACAGGTTTTTATATTGTACCTACTCTGACGTTCTCACCCTTGTGCTCTTTTAATTTAACTAGCCGTCATCATCATAATCATCATTACAACTACCTGTTGACTGTGGTCTCCTGACTATTTTTTTCTTTGTTGTTAAATTATTAGTTAAAAAAATTGTTGTATAATTCAAAACAATTTTTTGTCTCTATCTCTCTCTATGATTCCTCGTATCACTTTACAAATCTAATGAATTTGCACACGTGCAGGCACATTCTCTCAATCTCTCATGTCTGATTTAAATATAAAGCTTAATTTGCAAATTGGCAATATTTGCAATCTCCAAAATCTTTTTTTTTCTTAGTAGCAGCAGCAGCCCAAAAAACGTTAATTTTTGTAAAAAAAAGTTTTCTCTTTATTTGTCAATTTATTTGGTATTTGTCTTCCCCAAAAATGTTTATATTATTGCATATGTATGCATATTATGTACACGAGATTAAATATTACGCATAAATTTTAAATTATTGTGTAAAAAAAAATTTTAACAAATATTTAAAAAATTTGACAAATTTGGCTATATGCAAATTAGTGTCTAGCTTATATCAACAGCTGTACTATAATTTGTACTGTACAGATTACAAGTATTAAAATATTTATTTAAAATTAATTTTTTTTAAAAAAAAAAAAAGACAAAAAACAACTTTCAAAAAATGACTAAAATATTAATTTTCAGCTACTTGATGATGTTCAATGTTCATGTTTAAATATTTTAAAGTTAAATGGGTCTACACGTTTTGGTAAAGAGAGAGAGAGAGAGAGAGAGAAGTGTGGACATAGAAAAAATTACAATTGAAATTGTACATAAAATAATAATCCGCATGTAATAACGAGGGGATGATGTGTCAGTTCAAGTTAAATAAAAATTAATGGTGATTGTATTAATATTTAAATTGTTTCTTTTTAATGTTTTTTTTTGCCAATTGCATAAGAGGAAAAAAGGGGAAGCAAAAGGAATTTGACCCACTGGGGATGGGATGAGACTGTACATGGTACAACATGTGTGTGTGTGTGTGAGGTGTCTTTATGAATGGACTCACGCTCACTACCTGTCATTTTTTATTGCAAGGAGAAATGCACATGAATCACCCCAATTTCAAGAGTTTCGCATCAATGGCCACTTTCGTGCAGGCAAACTTTTAAGAAATGGGAAACTGATGCAAGTTAAAAAATTAATTTTGTAACGTCACTAATTTTTTTTTTTTAAAAAAAAAGTTGACCAAGGTCATCCCTTTTTAACTAATAAAATTGTAAATCCGCTTAAAAAAGAGACAAATTTCTACTTGGGCTAAAATTATGACGTCACATGTCAGAGAGTAAGACGTCACCGCCGCGCCCTCCCCCTTGCCCTCCCAGTTAGTTTTTTCCCATGAATTTTTTTACATGATTCAACATGGAAAAAAGAAGGGACGAAGGTGAGCCTCCTATTAGGATTTGCATACTTGATTTTTTTGCACATGTAACAGAGTCAGAGATCGAAACACATGCGAAATAATAAAAAAAAAAAATTATTTTTTTTGCAAAAGCCAAATTGTCTACACGCTCAGTTTGTTCAGTTTAGTTTCAATTTTTGTCTTGACAGGGAGACGTCTTGGGGAGGTCTGCATTTGGTGGAGCGTGATAAAATTTATTATTTTTTTGAGTGTGTGTGTGTTTAATTTAATTGAGAAATATTGAATTGTGGAGTAATTAATTTTTGAAGATGGACGCCTTAATTGATTTCCTCTACGTTGTGACATTAGGGATAGTGAAATTTTATAAAAGTTTAAATTTTGCTTTTATGACTTTAATTTCGGGGAGAGTTAAATATGTTTTGTCAAGAAAATTTAAACGAGTGGGAATTCATGTGGTGAATACAGATAAGAAGGAAGAGGCAAATGAGAAAAATGGAAATAGCAAAAATGGGAATAGTGAAGGAATGACGACGATGGTTATTCATAACCAAAAATTTTGGACAAGGTTTGCCACCCACCGTTCCATGGGCCTTGGTGATTCCTATGTGGAGGTAGAGCACAAAAAATTATTGTTTTGGCATTTATATTGGCAAGTTAGTTTTTGTGGATAATTTATTTGAATTTGAATTTAATTTTATAGGGTTGGTGGGATTGTGACAATTTGGATGAATTATTTGAGAAAATTGTTGGGAGAAATATGTTAAATTATTTAAGGACTAGCCTCGATGCTTTGAGTCATTATATGGAATATGAATTATTTAATTTGCAAACTATTAAACGTGCCACTGATGTCACAAGAGAGCATTATGATCTGGGTAATTTTATTTTAATTATTTTATTTTGATTAAATTAATTTTCCCAGTTAGTGCCAAATTTTTTTTGAAAATGTGGAATTTGAGGGTTTTTTGGAAATTAAATTAATTGTCAATGAATATTTATTTTTATTTATTTAAATAATTTACAGGAAATCAACTCTTCGAATCATTTTTGGACCCCTCCATGACGTACACGTGCGCTTACTGGAAAAATGCAAAAACTTTGGAGGAAGCTCAATTAAATAAATTGGAATTAATTGCTCAAAAATTAAAATTAAAGCCAGGGGTAAATAAAAATAAATTAAAATCTTTCACATTTTATTAACAATTAAAAATTAATTTATTAATTTTAATTAACAGATGACTGTCCTTGAATTGGGTTGTGGTTGGGGTGGCTTTGCTTACCACATCGCTAAACATCATGGAGTCAGTGTTGTGGCCTGTAACATTGCCAAAGAAGGAGCGCGCATTACTGAAGAAAGATGTCGAGGTATGTCATTCATTTGGCGCTGAATTTCAAAAATTAATCAATTTATTTTGTAGGATTACCCGTAAAAGTTCATTGTGGAGACTACCGTGAGATGTCCGGGAAATTTGATCGGGTTGTCTCCATTGGGATGCACGAGCACGTTGGTGAGGAATTTGGCACACAATTAAAGAATCCTTTAATTAATTAATAATTAAAGTTTGCAACATTTCAACTAATTGCATTTAATTTAGGCCCCAAAAACTACAGAAGTTTCTACAAGCAAGCCTTCGACTGTTTAGATGATGGCGGAATTTTCCTCTTCCATACAATTGGCTTGGATGACGATAATGTCATGCGCACAGAGCCCTGGCTTTGTACCTACATCTTCCCTAATGGCGCTCTTCCAAGGGCCACTGAAGTGACTCAGTCTCTCAACAAACTTTTTACTTTGGAAGACTGGCAAAATTTGAGTAAGTTTTTTTTGTAATTCAATTTAAAAGGCGGTAAATTTAATTTTGTTTGTTTATTTTAGGCGCTGATTATGACACAACTTTGATGGCTTGGTACGAAAATTTCAATAAAAATTGGCACACAATTGAACATCTTTTCAAAGATCCCACTAAATTTTATCGAATGTGGAAATACTATCTTTTGGTCTGCGCTGGGGCTTTCCGCGCACGAAAATTCCAACTCTGGCAAGTCGTCTTGACTAAAAATACAAAATATGGGTATCGTGGACGGTATGATGCGCCGCGGGATGTTTCAAAACCTAAACCAGTTCCAGTGTGGAATTTTAAGGGATAAAATTTTAAATAGAGGGGAGTCAAGTCTGGAAATATTATTTTGAAAAAATTTCACCAATTAATTATTTTCATTTTTGCAAAAAATAAATATAATTTTGCAAATTATTTATTTACAGAGTCATTCTTTCATTTTAATTGGCAATTTAAAAAAAAATTAGCATCAGATGCATTAATTACTTAAATTCTTCATAAAATTGACTAATAACCAAGGCTCCCATTTGAAAAAAGAACACGATTGCCGCCAAAATGAGACCCAAGGCAGAAATGTAGAAAACACACAAAAGATTTTCAAAATGTAAACTTTTATCTTTTCTGCGCTCTAATTTTTGTAACCAAAAAGTTTCTTGGTCCTTTCCAAATTTTGAATTTTCCCGCCTTCTCTTAGTATTCACAAAATGAACTGAGCGCAGGTCCAGACGTGTCCACTGTAAAATCAGTCCTGTGTCAACAAGATGGCGGAGTACATAAGAGAATTGGGCGCTCCATAAAAAGTTTTTGGCAAAATGGACACCCACCGCGGTCGCGATTCTGGCGGGTAAGAGTGGCCCCATGTAAAATCCTTTTGTTTTTTTTGTGTCTTCTTGTAGTCTAAAAAAGGCGGGAATATTTGAAATATGCGCAAAATTTAAATTCTACGACCCTTACCCTAAAGAAAGATTTCCGGCTATAGCCACCGCGGCTCTAAAATTCCCAGTGATACAAGCCGCCAGCTCATTGTTCAGCAACCTTTCCATACATTGGCTAGAAGTGTTGGCGTCAATCAATTTGTTTTTCAAGTGCGGGAATTTAATTAAAACCCGCGCCTGATTTGGACTCCCATCCCGCCAAATATAAATTTTGTACGTTGGGTCACTCATCAATTGTTCAAAAGTACGCGGGTGACTTGGATTGGGTCGAGTCAAAATAGACATGAGTTTACTGGCGTAGCACAAAGATAAAATGAGCGAGAAAACAAGACCCACACTGACGAGGCGGCGCCGGGTCACTTGAATCGGGACTTGATTTTGTAGGAGGAGTCTTACTATCAGCCACGTCGCCAAAGAAAATCTTGCACGAAATTCAAAATTAACATTTTGGGCGCTAATTATTATAGTAAGCACGTGGAAAACAAGAGTCAGGGCAATGACCCCAAGCCATGTAGACAAGGTCAAAGTTTGTTGGATGACCATCCAACTTTTGTAATGAAGCTTGACCCTTACGACAAAAACGACTGTTTCGAAAAACAAAGGCGGGGATGAGATGGCGACTTTTTCGCGGTGACAAGCCAAATCTGTGTACAACGACATTTGAAATTTGGCGCCAATCAAATCATCTACGAGACCACCCCAAGGCATTTCTGCTGTGGCTATTCGACGTTCCACTTGGGAGAGAGTGAAAGTACAATTTAATTTTTGGGATAAAGTGGTCATCACCGTGTACAATATCCCACGACCTAACCCTTGACCTACCAACCCTTCTTGTCCTGATATGTAGAGGTCACTCCCTCTTGTCATAATCGAGTTGACCTCACATAACATGGGAATTTTGAACCTACCCCTTTTCCATTTTTTGAGAAAGTACAAACTGTGTCCTTGAGTGACCTCAATTTCTTGAGAGGTTAAATTAATTTTAATTGTAACTTGGAGATGAAGTTGAGTCACAATTTTGTGTAGTTTTTTGTCAAGAAAAAAGTCTTTGGGGTCCGGATGAATTTTTTGGGAAATAAAAATATAAAACTGTGAATTTAATTTTTCAGCTTCAAAATTTTGAAAATTGAATAATTTTGATTTTGAATTCAGTAAAAAAATAGAGAGGTGACATGGACAAGAAAATTTTTGAATTTTGGAGCTTAAAAATGGATTCTCATTGGTTCTGTTCATGTCACATGATTTATCATGTTTTCTAATTTGTTGATTTTTAAAATTGATTTCAATTGAAGAGGAATTTAAAATGAAATTTAAAATTGAGTTGAATATTTCAAAATTTAAAGAAATTATTTTCAAAAACCATTTTTCATTTATTTTCATTTCATTTCCTTCTAAATTGTGGGAGGCAAGTTTGAAATTATTTGAAATTTTATTTAAAATTTTATTTAATTCTTTATTCTGTGAGCTTGGATGAAGAATTTGTATTATAGAAAAAATGGAGGAAATATTAATTAAAATTAAACAGTATTTTAGCTCCATTTTCAAACCTTTTAAAATAATGAGTAAACTACAAATTTAATTTTGTACAAATGAAAAAGGAACAAAAAAAATTGAAGAATTTTGAAACTTTCAAATAATAAATTTATTTTGTGGGAGCAAATACTCAAAAAAAAAGAAGAACATTAAATGTAAAAAAACAAGTCAAAGTATTTCAATATTTAAATAAATTGATTTTGTCAAGTTGAGTAGTTTCCCGCAAATAAAAAAGAAGGCTTTTAATGACGCTTGAAAATTCATAAAATTTTGTCCTCAAAACCAATACGCGACAGTGCTCCACTTGTCCATTCAAACAAAAACATTCTTTCAATTTTATCATGTGGTTACACTTGTAAAACTTATATTAGAGACAGTAAATATTCCTGGGAAGCTTGAGCAATGTTTCCCACAATGAGAGAACGGGAAACATTGCCCAATCTTTCCAATTACAAGCTAACCTCTTCTTTTTTAAGGGCAAGTTGTCCAAAAATTAGATTTCCAGCCCAAAAGTGACATTTATTGAAAATGGCAGTCATTTTTTTAAAAATTGACTTTGAAAAATTATTTTAAGTTTTTTTCAAGTGTGTCTCAATTCTAAAAAGTTGTCAAAAATAATAGCTTTGGTAAAAATGAAATATCTCTGGCCTTGATGTCAATACAAACCCAGTACTCATTATATAGGGATTGGGAATGGAATTTTGAAATTGCGACTAAAATTCAGCCCTTAATATTTCCTCAATTAATTGAAATAATTATTTAGTTTGTAAATGTAAGTATGATTATATTTAATAATTATTATGAATTGCAATTCATGAAGATGAAATCCTTGAGATAAATAATGACCATTTTATTTTAAAATCAACCCCAATTATTGTTAGTTCCTAATCCCTAATAGTCATTAATTTGAAAAGAGTCAAAACGTTAACGAAAATTATTTATTCTCCACAGATTAATGGTGAAGATAAATGACTTCTGTCACCATTTAATTTTCCAAAATTAATTGCCCATTACAAGATAAAATTGTAGTTATAATTTCTCAGTGAAATTAACTTTCAATCACTTCTTCCACTCCTCCGAAAATAATTCCATCTATTTATTCAATTTTCATAATTAAAAAATTAATTATTAGTAATTAACTTTTGATGAAAATCAAACCCCAATTTTCAAAATAAGTATCACGTCATCTCCAATTTGACAATTAGGCCTCGTAGCAAGGTCAACTAACAAAATTTTAAAATTTGCAAAGAAAATGATTAAGCACGAAATTTCCTTGGTACACTTAATTACAATTAAAATACATTTAAAATATTTAAATATACTGCTTAAAACTAATGAGCATACTACAAATCCCCGTGATAATAAAATGAATAAAATTTGGTGTGGACACCCTCTCCATTGTATGAAACTCCCCAATCTTGACCCCAATATTTGGCACCGAATCAACCCATTTTTGAAATTCCCCCCTCCTCAACAAATTGCCAACCCGCAGGGTCATCAGTTTAACCTCTTTTTTGACATTTCTAAAGTTGGCAGGGATTTGAAAAGCCTTTTCAAAAACAATTGTATAAAATATTATGACATCCACAGCCATAGTCAAAGCCAATCCCCCCACCAGAGGGTACTGCTTGAAGACATGAATGGTGAACACAGGGCAGAAAATGCCGAGGAAAATGGAGGCATACTTGAAGGTGAAAATGATGCTCTCATTTGTTAAATTAAACAATTGAATCAACAATTGCATTTCGCGCAAGCGCACGATTGTCCTCTGCATCAACACCAGGCGATTAGGATGACCTTGCCCAAAACCCCTTTTGGGTTGCTGACTATTTGAGAAAATTAAATTAATTATTTAACTGAATTAAAAAGAAATGAAAAATAACTTGTACTCAAGTGCCATCTCTGTAGTCGCGTTAGAAACTTTTTCAAAAAAGAAAAGTTGAACCATCAGAGTCAAGTAGCAAGTTGAAATGCAGTGAAGTACTAAAAATCCTTCGATGAGTACTAAAATCAAATAAACCGCCATGTTTTTCCAAGCCAATGGGAGCGCGGAATACAAGAGTTGAATGCGCGTCCAATCACTACAGACTATAATCACAAATAGGAACCATGACCCGCCAAATACAATTGGGAGAATTATAGCTAGTAATTCTTGGAGGGAGTAATCCCACAAATGGCGCCATCTCGTGGCTTTATTCAAAACAAGAAATTTCAAATTAAAATGCGCAAATAGTACCGTGAATTATTGTAAACTCACCGTGTGCATGCCTCTCCTCTTTTTGTAAGTCAGGTAAGTCATTTTGATTTAGAAGTTCATTAAAGATGGCGACATTGACGTTTGGACAAAAAACAAATTTATGGTGGGCACCATTAATGCCTAAAATCGTGGCCACAATTTGAGCGCCATGTATAAACATGTGATGTATAATAAAGTGTTCTTTTTGAATAAAACTTTGAATCAAGCGCGCAATTAGATAGAGACAATGGAAAATGGCGCAACTGTAAAAAAAGCGCCACAAAAATCGTCGGGTTTTATTTGTCTGTTCTTTTATGGTAAAGTTGTGTTTGTCCACTTGTATAGGAAATAAATTTAAATAAGAGTAGATTTGAAGCGCGGTACAATTAAATTTGGATTCTTCCCGTGTCAACATTTTGAACCAGTTTTGATACTGGAATCAAAATGGCGAACTTTTGTGGCCTATAAAAAAATAAATTGTTACAGCGTAAAGTAGGAAGGCTAAATTTGCAAACTCCATTTAGTTGATTCTGATCAAAATTTCCTATTAGCCACAAACGTTAATTATTATTTATAACATAATTTCCGGGATATTTAACTTGATTGCGGTAATTTAAATAATTGGCAGATAAACCAAAACGATATTTTGTGTTTGTAATTCGTAGTTAAATTAGTTATAATTTTAGACATTTCAACTAATTTTTCCAAGACTTCCCTCGGCTCCAATTTTCCCCCGATACCATCAAAATTTGACCCAAATAAACCCAATAATTACAATGATGATAAGCAACGTCCAAATACAATTTTTGGCTTATTTTATTTATTAATATTTTTTTAAAAATTGTCACAATTATTTCTCCCAAGGTCCGTGAACCGTTTTCTAAAATTTTTCCACAAATTAAATAATATTTTTCTTAATTTCTTAATGTTGACCCACAAAGTTTAAACTTTAATAACCCCCCTTTCCATTTAAAAAATTGACCTACATATTTCCAAATTAATTCATTCACAATCAAACTAAAAGAACCAGCCAATCCCATAAGGAGAATATGGAAAGCCGACACCCAGAGGGAATTTTCAAATGTTCCCACTCTCCATAAAGGACCCCTTCGGATAAGATTCGCGGAAGGATGGCATGCTGGCCCAGTCCCAAAATTTCGATTATCTTGTAGAGCATGTTTTTCTGCACAAAATATGGCCGATTCCGATTCTGGGCCACCATGTCGTCCCAAGTCTTGAGAGGGTACAAAACTTGATTGAAAGTGGCCGAAATTCTAAAATAAAATAGATCGCATACAACATTTTAGGCGGAATCCTTGTATTGGTGGCCACTAAATATCACTCCCCATTCAACACTCCCCACCTAAATTAGGGAATTAATACTCCGCAACCCCCGATTCCCATAACCACAGTAGCGACGGGGTTAAATTAAGGTTTTCCATAGAGACCCGAAAGAATTGTCCCATTATTTGCCTTGTCAGAGTTTGAAAATTGAATTACGGGCCGCGTTTCATGTCCATAAATTGGAGTTATAGAGTTTACTGTCCCGTCTTTGCTCCAAATGAATTTCAAAGCGGCGCTGAGGGTCCCCAGCCTCTCCGTTCTCATTTAAAAGCTGGGTTGCGGTGTCAAATGGACTCCCGACATTTGATCTTCCATTTAGAGTCGGGGTTGCGGGTACCAATGCTCCCTACATTCATTTACTGGGGTATTGTGGAGATTTTATAGACACCAAACCTCCATACATTAATTACAAGGGGAAGTTGTTGGCCCCCATTTCTCTTGCACGGCTTGGGGCAACCATTTTGAAAAGGAAGTGAGGGTGACAGTCCAGAATCAATGTTTATGCGCAGACCGCCAGACTAAAAAATAGTAGTCTGACCGCCTGGATGGTCTGAGCTCGAGATAGTCTGAACCAGACCAGACTAAAATTAGTCCGGCGTCCAGACTTTGGATGAAAGAAAAGTTAGCGCCCAAATTTTTTTTGCTGTGCCACCTCGGCTATGACCTTCTCTAGCTGGCACAAGCAACCGTTA